>JAPKLW010001277.1:132015-164222 GCA_026898455.1 Plectranthus barbatus
GTGGTCTGTACACTTGCAGTTTTAGCGTGTTGCGAAACGCGCTATCAGCGGGCGGCCGGGCGGCAGGCGTGGCACGGCGAGCGCACGGTGCGCGCGCACGCGAGCCTGCTGGGCAAGCGTGCGCGGCGGTGCTGGGCGGTCGGCGGCGGCTCCGGTCATCGTCGGCAGTTGCTGTGCTGTCGCGGTGGCTTGTGTTTTTGGTGGTTTGTGCAATCCTGTGTAAACCCTAAGTTTGCATTAGGGTTAGGGCAAATCATCAGATCACAAAGGCCTAAAAATCCAAAAGATTTGGTGTATCAAGATTTGGAGGCCCTTGAAGATTTGAGAAGATTTGAATTTATCCATTAAATTCAAAATTCAAATTTGTAATAGATAGATTTTTATTTTCTATTTATTTTTTGGGGCCACGAGGAATTTTTTGTTTGCCTTAATTGTCCTCGTATGATATGTGATTTATTTATGTGCGCAATTAAGCATGTGTAGATAATAGGAAAAGCATGTTTTACTGCTTTCATTATTTACAGCTTTACAAGCATGCTTATGTGATTAATTTCTTTTGTTAGATTATATTTTGGGAATTTTTGGGCTTGTTTAATTACATGCAAAAATTTGGAAAATATAATGACAAAAAGAAATTATGTGTGCGCATAAAGAAACCTTTTAAAAGAAAAATACTAAGCAGATTTTTTAATTAAAATCAATAGACCTCCACAAAGCGGTCCTAGGCTGTAAGTGTATCTCTCGTTCTAGTAAATGTCTACGAGTGTAGCTTGCTAGTTCCCGGAGGTGCATGGGTACGGTTGTTGGGATTTCTAGACAAACAATTTAAATCATGTGAATAGTGGGAGGGCTTTGCATAAACGTCTACGAGTGTAGCTTGCGTAGACCTCTTTCACAAGTATTCTAGGATTGATTTAAATTAAAGATAACAAAAGCTTTAAGGGTTGTGCGGTATGGTTACGTGCCATGCTAAACTGTCTCTTTTGGCCGGAGTTAAATTTGTGGTTAATTGCTTAGAAGCATCTTAGAATATAATGCAATAATTGCATCCCAGTTCTTGAGAGATGGCTTGGTATAAGGTTTTCACTAATTATTAATTTCTAGTGTCAAAAGCATCCTGACATGGTAGTGAAATTAAATGGATTGGGGCTTAAAACCCGCAGTTCTGGTTGAGGGTGATATCATAAACGTCTACGAGTGTAGCTTGCGGTGGGAACTCTTGGGCAATTAGTGGAAAACATTTGTATTTGATTTTTTAAAAGGTTTTCAATGCATTTGTTTTCGAAGTTCAACATGTATGTTCTTATTTAAGATTCTTTATTGTTTCAGATATGTCTAAGTCTACTGTCGATCATTTACTTGCTCTCAATCCTCTTACTGGTCCAAACTTTCCCGAATGGAGCATTGAGTATATCCTATTAACTAAACAACACATGTTTGTTCTCACTATGATGCCACTTGCTGAGTATGACCGTAGTGGTTCCAGAGATCAGATTGAATTCTATGATAGATGGATGGTATCTGAGGAATTTACCTATAGGTTGATTTCAGATAACCTGTCTAGAGAATTGAAACTGAAATACATGGGCTATGCTAGCTCTGTAGGAATCTGGATGGACTTGGTGCGTACGTATGGTGAAGTGGAACGAACTGTCAACTATGATCTCGTTAGAGACCTTGTCTGTAAGAGAATGGTTGATGGCAGTTCGGTGACACTGCATGTGATGATCATGGATAACACCATGAAATGATTCACACGTGGAGGTGGATGTATCAGTGATCGGGCTAAGATCGATATAATCCTGAACTCCTTACCGATTTCATTCTATGACTTTAAGAAGGATGTAGCTAAGAGAAGTGAGTACTCTTACAAGGAGTTGCTTACTGATCTCATAGTAGGACAGTCCTTCGTACCTTCATGGGAGTCTGAGTTATCAGATCTTGAGCACAGCTTGGGCACATTGAAAGATGTGGTTCATACTGTATGCAAGAATATGATTGATAGCAGATCAATTGAGAGGAGGTCAAATGAAATGAAGAGGGTTGGTATCACTTCAAGTGAGAAGGTATGCGGAAGAAAGGGACAACGTAAGTAATTTGCATTTGTAACGGAAACATGTTTAGCATCGGTTTCTACCCATTCGTGGGTAGTGGATACTGGAGCTACTGATCATGTTTGTTACATTTTGCAGGGGTTCACAGCGAGGAGGGTGCTGAAGAATGACGAGGTTACCATCTCGATGGGGAACGTAGCACAAGTGAGTGCAGCTACCATTGGAGATTTCACCTTGTACTTTGACGATTCGGTTTTAAAATTGAGAGATGTTTTGTATGTGCCGGATTTTCGGCGGAATCTTATTTTTTTTCCAAACTTTATGTTGATGGATATTCAGTTATTTTTGATAGTGGTGTTTCTATCATTGGTAATAACGGTGTTATCTGTCGTGGAATGCTGAATAATTCTCTCTATGTTGTTAACTGTAATCATAAGTCTTCTGCAAGTATTGCATGTAATTCATCCGTAATTGATAATCCTAGGAAGAGAAAACTTACTTCTTCTGATGAGGATCTTACATATCTCTGGCACTTGAGACTGAGTCACATCAGCTTGAAGCGGATTCAAAGACTTGCAGATGACGGTACATTGGACCTAGTCCGGGCTGTACCTTATCAAGTCTGCAAATCCTGCATCGAGGGCAAGATGTCAACTAGGCCTTTCAAGGCTAGTCAGTCTCGAGCAGAGGAAATGTTGGAATTGATCCATTCTGACTTATGTGGACCGATGTCCACGCAGGCTCGTGGAGGGTACGAGTACTTCATCACTTTCATTGACGATTACTCAAGGTACGGATATGTTTACCTGCTTCGCTACAAGTCTGAATGCTTTAAGAAATTCAAAGAGTTCAAGGCTGAGGTAGAAAAGAAGGTCGGGAAAACTCTCAAGTCACTGCGATCTGACCGTGTTGGCGAATACCTCGGTAACGAGTTTCTGCAATATTTGTCAGAAAATGGGATAACATCCCAATGGACTGCACCGGGTACTCCCCAGCAAAACGGTGTAGCTGAAAGAAGAAATAGGACTCTTCTAGAGATGGTAAGATCAATGATGAGTTATGCAAACTTACCAATTTCATTTTGGGGCTACGCATTGGAGACAGCAGCTTACGTGCTTAATGTGGTGCCTTCTAAATCAGTTCCTAAGACACTTTCTGAGCTCTTCCTTGGTCGCAAACCTAGTTTGTGCAAGTTTAGAGTATGGGGTTGTCTGGCACACGTACTGTCGAAGGAACCTGATAAGTTAGAAAGCAGGTCAAAAGTAATGCTGTTTAAAGGGTATCCCAGGCAAACGAAAGGTGGTTACTTTTACTGTCCTGAGAGTCAAAAGGTCGTTGTTAGCACCAACGCTAGATTCTTGGAGGACGAGTATGTGAGTAATGACAGGTCAAGGAGTGACATCGTTCTTCAAGAAATTGAGAACGAGAATGCAATTCCAAGGGAAGGGGAACGTGTAGATGTGGGTGCACCTGTGAGAGGTACAGCACCACAGACACGTTCTTCAGTGCAAGGTGCAGGACCACAAGTCACTGCACCTACTACTGACACGGCACCGATGCCTCGTCGCAGTGGGAGAGTTATTTTCCAACCGGAAAGGTACATGTTCATGGGTGAGTCTTCGGACTTGAGCCCGGAAGACGGACATGAGGACTCTGACCCATTGACTTACGAAGAGCCAGTGCAGGACAAGGATGTTGCCAAATGGCAAGTCGCCATGGATTCTGAGATAGAATCCATAACTGCTATGGATGTATACGAGAAAACTGATTTGCCGGATCGCTTTAGGGCCATAGGGTGCAAATGGGTATACAAATGAAAGAAAGGGGCAGATGGAAAGATTATGACTTTCAAGGCCAGGCTGGTGGCAAAGGGTTATAGTCAGAAAGAGGGCATTGACTATGACGAAACCTTTTCACCCGTAGCCATGCTCAAATCCATCCGGATACTCCTTGCCATAGCTGCGCATATGGACCTCGAGATCTGGCAGATAGATGTCAAAACTGCTTTTCTAAACGGTTACCTTGAAGAAGGTAGGGACATCTATATGCAGCAACCCGAGGGTTACATAAGCAAGGGCGAAGAACATCTTGTCTGGAAGCTCAGGAAGTCCTTGTATGGACTTAAGCACGCTTCAAGGTCGTGGAACTTACGTTTTAACGATGTGATTAAATCCTATGGATTTGCACAGTTGGAAAATGAAAGTTGTGTTTACCGACTTTGTGTCAGTGGGAGCGTGGTCTTCCTGCACTATACGTTGATGACATACTCCTATTTGGAAACAACAAGGGAGTGATATCCGAAATCAAGGTTTGGTTATCCGAACTGTTCCAAATGAAGGATCTGGGAGAAGCTGGCTACATTTTTGGGATTAAAGTCTTACGAGATCGTAAAAGAAGAATGTTGAGTTTACCCTAGGCTTCCTATATGGATACTGTGATAGCCCGGTTCAGCATGCAACTCGCCAAGAAAGGCATACTACCTTTCCGACATGGCGTTCGTCTTTCTAGTGGGCAGTGTCCTCAGACACAGCGAGAGAAAGACGAGATGAGTCTTGTACCATATGCTTCAGCAGTGGGTAGTCTCATGTATGCGATGTTTTATACCAGGCCAGATATCTGTTATGCCGTTGGCATGGTAGCAAGATATCAGTCTAACCCTGGACAGGCGCACTGGACTGCTGTAAAGCATATCCTCAAGTATTTGAAGAGAACTAGGAATTTCTGCCTAGTTTATCAAAGTGACGATCTGTGCCCTGTGGGTTATACAGACTCGGATTTCCAAGGGGACCAGGATGAGAAGAAATCGACCTCAGGTTATGTGTTTACCCTAGGAGGTGGAGCTGTATCTTGGAGGAGCTCAAAGCAGAAATGCATTGCTGACTCCACCATGGAGGCGGAATATGTCGCCACCTCCGACGCCTCGAAAGAGGGGGTATGGCTCAAGAACTACCTTTTAGAGTTGGGCGTGATCCCGAGTTTGCTGAGGAGCATCACAATTTATTGTGATAACTCTGGTGCGGTGGCAAACTCAAAGGAACCGCGGTCTCACAGGGCAAGCAAACACATAGAGAGAAAGTACCATATCATACGAGAAATCATATCGAGGGGCGATGTGCTGATTAAGAAGATTGACACTGCTGACAATCTTGCTGATCCATTTACAAAGAGCTTGCCGTAGAAAGTTTACGAAAGACATATTCGTGAGCTGGGTCTGAGGTGGATGCCGACCACTGATAGTGGTTAAAGACAGCAGACTAGATAGACGGACTGTATACTCTGTAATAACTTAGTTATGCTTTGAGTATAAGTGGGAGATTGATGGGTTTTGTATACTGAAAGCATTTATTACAATGAGTATACAACGGTTGAAGTATATCGGAACTGTGGCTTAACCTCAACTCGCTAAACAAAATATTTTCTGAAACACAAAATGTTAGCAACAACCAGTTTGTGACGTGATATCCTGATTAAACATAATTTCGTTGTGCATCAACTCTGATCTCGAGACCAACAAGTAGTATCAGAGCGGGTTGGTCTTTACAGACTGAACCGCTTTAAGTCACTGCGGACTGGATCCATTTCCTTGTGTGTTTCACTATTTAGCGAGAACGTCATACATCCATGATGAATGTTGCAAATCTTCCACCATGTTCAATGGAAGTTCGTTATCTGGAAGAATAGATCTACCATACAACTCAAAAATATACATTCAGAGATGGTAGATGTCATCGAGCATGGACCAATAAAGATCATGAAGGTCAACACCCGGATCAGCGGTGAAATGGCCCAGAGATGATCGAGAAGACATATGGAGAATAGACATAAGAGGTTAAATGGCGTGCCCAATTAGACTCCATTGCCCATGAGTTGATCTTATCATCTCTACTCGAGGCACTTGTCGATAAAGTTATGCAATTCGACAACGCCAAAGAAGTGTGGGACTACCTTGAAGGCCTGTGTTAATAAATAGAGCAAATAAAGTGAAACAAGCTCCAAATCTGCATCGATAAGTTTGAATCTTTCCAGATGCTTCCCGGAGAAATCATAAAATCTATAGAGGCAAGATTCAATATGGTCGTGAGTGAACTCAAGACGTTGGACAGAGTATACAAAATAGCAGATCTCAATGCCAAAATTCTGATTGAGACGCCAAAGGAGGATTGGTTTGTGAAGACAACCAACTTGAAGGAGAAAGATTTCTCCAAGATCTCTACAAAGAAGGTGTTTGCGCAACTCCAAACTCAAGAGAGCGACATTCAAATGGTTAATAAGAATGAAGTTGTTGGAGTGGCCAGTTCACCAACCCATCATCCTGAAGACGCATCTTACTTTGTTAAGAAGGACACCAGATAGAGGCCGAAGAAGCCATTTCAAACTGACAAAGCCACAGGTCATTCAAATCTGATAAAGGAGACATCATCGATATCAACCTTTTACCAGAAGGAATGAGAGAGCTCTATTGCAGAGCTTGAGGAGCAAATGAGAATATTGGCCAAACTTTCCAAAATTGACGCTCCTCAAACTTAAGAGAAGAGATTTATGAAGAGGTCCATCAATCTTGCTTTGAATGCAACTCTCCAAACCATCTCAAGTTTGAATGTTCGTGTGTCGACAAAAAGGAGAGAGAAAGGCTCAAGAAGATATTTGAGCAAAGAGCATCAAAGGCAGTGGCCGGAGCAATACTATCAGATGGAGAGTCGGAGGAGGAAGCGTTTCTAGCATTCATAGCCGCAATTGAAGAAGATCAAGATGTTGTAGAAATTGAATCAATATTGATTGTAACTGGTGATGAGGTAACTGACTTCTTACCAGTTTTTATTCTTTATGCATGCATAGTAGATGGCCCTAAATCGTATTGCTCCGATTCAGAGGATGCTACCCTAAACATTTTTCATAAGAACTTTCTAAATTTTATGAGTTCAAGAATGTCTTAGTCGGAGAAAATTCCTCACTGAAAATTCATGTTTTAGCTTTGACCAATAAAGTTGAAAAATCTAGGTCTACCAGTGAGAAACTTGCAAAAGTCAAGGATGAACATTCCACACTTTTGAGAATTTTGAAAATCTTAAAAGGGAATGTGACTTGTTGAAGAAGAAAATCCTTAAGCTGGAACCTTGCAAATGTCCCTTCATGAAAAGCTCAAGAGAACTTGAAGAAGTGTTATTAATTCAAATAAACCCTAAATATAGGGGGCTCTTGGTTTTAGTTAAAAAAATTGAGCAATTCTGCATCTTCTTCAGGAAATGATATTGACAAAAAGAAAATATGTTTTGTTAAAGAAAATACCAGAGATCAGTCTAGGTGGAAAGGTGATGAGTTCATATTTTAACTCATATTTGGTTTAATTTATCTTTGTTTCTCATTTAATTTTTGCTTATTTTCTTTATTTTTATTGCATGAGTTAGAAGAAATGTATTTTGCTTGTGATGGTAAATTTTTGCAGGTTTATGGATATCAATAGCTAAAAAAATGAATACGGATAATTAAAGATTGAAGATTTGATATAGGATAATTGAGGACTAAAGATTAATCAAGATTGCACAAGGAATTAATTTTGATTAATTTATGGATATTACGCCTATCTAGGTTTGTTGCTAATCCCATGATAGGCACCAAGTGGGTCTTCAAGAACAAGCGGGAGCCGACAACATAGACAAGAACAAGGTGAGACTTGTTGCTGAGGGATATGCCCAATGTGAAGGCATTGATTACGATGAGACCTTCACACCAGTAGCCAGACTGGAAGCAATCAGGTTCTTCTTAGCCTATGCAGCATATCGCAACTTCATAGTCTTTCAGATTGACGTGAAGAGTGTCTTTCTCAATAGAGAACTTAAGAAGGAAGTTTACGTTGAAAACCCTCATGGCTTCGAACAAGGTACTAAGGTCTACAAACTAAGGAAAGCCCTTTATGGATTAAAAGCTCCACGAGCTTGGTATGGGACCTTATCTCAGTTGTTGCTGAAGAATGGCTTCAGGAATGGGAAGATTGACAAGACTTTCTTCCTTATCAAAGATGTTTAAGACATACTCCTTGTTCAGATCGATTTTGATGACATCATCTTCGGATGCAGGAACTCATCTCTCGGCGATAAGCTCACCTAGCTCATGCAAAATAACTTTAAAATGAGCATGATAGGAAAGATGACATACTTCCTAGGAATTCAAGTTCATCGGTCCTCAGAAGGGACCTTCATACATCAAAGAAAGTATACAAAGGATCTCTTCAACAAGTTTTGTCCAAATAAAACAGAGACGCTAAGAATTGCGATGAGCACAAGTGTGAGGATCACTCTAGATGAAGAAGGAGAACACGGTTTTCCTACAGTTTTAGAGGCTCTTTACTATAGTTGATAGCCAGCATGTCGGATATCTCCTATGTTGTTGGAGTATGCACAACATTTCAAACGAATCCAAAAAAATCGCACATAGAGTGTAGTGAGTCACTGGCAATCTGGTATCCCAGGTGTGATGAGCTCAATCTTATTGGATATTTAGACTTATATTTCAGAGGATGCCGAATTGGTAAAAAAAACACCAATGGTATGATAAGCTCATATTTCTACTCACTTATCGCCTTGTTTTCTTATTTCTTTTACACATTTTAGTTTATTTTCAATAATAAAATGAGCATGAGTATATTTTAGAGGTTATTATGCTTGTCATGGTGAGATTTTGCAGGTTTGAGGTCAAATTCATTGAAAACCCGTACCGAAAGCAGTAGATGTTCAAAGAAACAGTCACAACTTATTCTACACATGATATTTGAACTAATTAAACATGGAAATATAAACATATTTGAATTATCTCTCCCATTCAACTGGAATCGGTTCAATCGGAGTTCGGGAGCAAAAGTTATGGCCAAAACTGTGAGGAGGCACAAAAACAGTCGAAATTGATGAAATCGGGCAACGTGGAATTTTTCGTCAACCGACGCGAATTGTTTTTGCAAGATTTTGGAAGATTTACACATATTTTGGGCAAGATTTGCTAGGGATTCAAGATATACATCAATTTGGAAGCCTTGAAACCCCCAAAAAAGAAGTTTCAATAAGGAAATCATTCCTTTTGAAGATTTGATCGAAATTTGGAAGGAAGTTGTCAAATATTATCAATATTTGCAGTTCAAGACCTCAAGGCCTACTACTATATAAACTCATGTTTAACTTAATATTCAAGGTTCTTTAATTTTCAAGTTTTCTTTAGTTTTTCAAGAGCTTGAACAAATCTTTATTTTTCTGTACCTTTATTTTAATGCAGTCTTTAAATTCTGTTTCAACGTTTAGGCTAAACCTTTATCAGATTCTAGGGTTTCTCCATCTGTGATACATGTTTTGATTTGAATTATTCAAACCCTAGAATTGGTTTTGTTGTAAATCTATTTTCAGTTTAAGGATCGAGAGATGAAAATTGGAATAAGTTTTTGTTATCAATTGATGGACATAGAGATTAAGATTAATAATAGGAAGAAAGGATTTAATACACTTGATTTTCTGTTCGACCAAGAAGAATTCAATTGTAGGATTAATTTGATTTTTCTTGAGATTGATTAATTTGTATTGTTGAGACCAAGAGGAGATAATCACTAGTTAATAATCCAGATATTAATTGCCCGACCAGGGAATTAATTTCACTTTAACATATTTTCCACCAAAATTATCTTTTATGGGTTCGAATTATATGTTTCTTGCATGTTGATCAGATTGGTAGATTTTCCTACGATCTGTGTTTTCGTATATTTGAATTTCTTCTAAAAGTTATTTTCATAAAACCCAAAACCATTCAATTTTGAATTTTCCCAAACAAATAATAGAAAAACTACATTCAGTACATGAAATACATTCGTTGCACTATCCCTGTGAGTTCGACAACTTAGGGTTATTATAAATTTATTTGCCCATGTTATAATCTATATGCAGATTTCACATCAATCATGGTACTTTGGGACACAAACTGATAAGCTGGTTCACTTGCAACTTCAACCACTGAAGTTGAATACGTAGCTGCCGCTAGTTGATGTGCTCAAATTTTATGGATCAAACAACAATTGAAGGATTATTGTTGGGAAATTTGGCTTGGCTAAGTTTCCTTTCCCCAGTAGCTACTTGCTTAGATTCTAGTTTGGTGTTTTGGTGGATCAAATCCTAAGTCCTACCAGCGTCAGTTTGTCTCTAGAATAGCTCTAGTCTCAAATGTAAAAGTCATGTTTAGGTCTTTTGAGTTGTAAGTCGTAGCTGATCAAGACTCATGCTGGCTACTGTTCACCAGCATGAGATGTGCTTACCAGTTGAGAGAAGTCTCACCAGCAAGCGACTGACAAAGACTCATGCTGACACTGTTCATCAGCATGGAGTAGAGCTATTGACTGGTTACTGTTCACCAGTTGGGAAGGTGTTCACCAGCAGGAGGCTGAGAAATCTTACCAGCAGAATATGTGTTCTGGCTGACACTATTCACCAGCGGTGAAGCCACCAGTCACGGGAGAATCCAAGAGATAACATCAGACAAATTGGTCGACCTTGATTGTGCTAAGGAAAGTCACCAGCAGAGACTGCCAGCACAAGATCACCAGTATGATCTACCAGTCGGAGGTTATCAGCAGAATTGAAGATTCGCTCTCCCGAAGACTTAGAGACAAAAAGAAGATTCGTCTGAGGAATTAACTGACAGTGTATGACTTTAAGGAGGATGCCTTAAAGTCTATCAGTTCAAGACACCAGTTCCGATTCCTCGTACTGACGAATAGAGCCGTTTCTGACACAAAGAGATCTGTGTCAGATAAAGCGGTCAAAGGTATGGCGCTTTCCGGAAATTCCTACCTGCCGCCTGCAGAAGGACATGCGAGGACAGAGACTTTCCCGGATGTGTCCAAACGGCTAGTAAATTTGAATGGGATCCCTCGTCTATAAATACCTGGGATCCATCAACATTCAATATTCTTAACTCTCTTGACCTACCGAAAGAACGATCGCTCTTATTGCCAGCAAGCATACAACTTTCGAGGCCTTTCCTTAAAATGCTTTCCGTGTGTCGATTATTCGAACACGAGACTCCAAGCTTCCAGCTTGTGAGTTATTGATCTCTTTGGTGCTCTTTCTCTCTCAGAGGAAGTTCACAGCAGTTCTAGAGCCAGCCAGCTCTTGAGCTATTACGGGCAGTTTGCCGTTAAAGGAGTCACGTTCTTGGGAGAACTCAACACCCAACTAGTCAGAGGAGGAGGTTGAAGTGACGTGCTCGCACTCCATCCATCTGACGAGAGCTGAAGAAGGACAAGGACCGGGAGCGGTTGATCCAGTGGACTGGTAGACGGGGCATCTACCAGCTGGAGATAGATCGTAGGATACTTTGTACCTGATTGCTCTTAGTAAATTTCCAGTGCATCGACTGGAGAGTGGACGTAGATCAGTTGATCGAACCACTATAAAAATCCTTTGTCTTTTATCAGCTTTTTGCATTTTTATACTGATTTAAAACCCAGTAACTGATTACTGGAGTATATCTGAAAACTGATATAATTGTGCAAAGACGACTTAAAATATTCTAAGTGTTGAGCTACCAGCTGACCAGCCAGTTGCCAGTCAGCTGTGTACTCAGTCCCAGTTGACTTACCAGCTGACAAGGTCCCAGTCAGCTGAGTAACCAGCAGAGCGTAAGAAACGAACAAACACATTTTCCGCTGCCAAGTTATACCCTGATATCCGGGACCAACAATTATGATGTCAGTTTTGGTTGTGTACAAATCTATTGTGATAAAAATAGTGCATTGTGCATTACAAAGAATCAATTTCATCACTCAACATATCGACATCAGGCATCACTTCATTCGGGATCATGTGGAAAAGAAGGCCGTTTCGGTGGAGTACATCTTAACTGAAGATCAACTCGCAGATATCTTCACAAATTTACTTCCCGAAGAAGATTCAGAGAGCTATGCATCGAACTCGATCTTCTAGAGTTTGACGAAATATCATATTAAGAGGAATCAGTCTAAGCTATCATTCTTGGTTTTCTGAATAAGCGGAATATAACTGAGTCCAAGCTCTCAATTTTTATATTCTAAAGAAGAATTAAACAGGTTACATCTACTAGTATAATTAAGCGTACCAGCTTTTTCCACATTGGCAACCAAATAGAGAGGAGACCAGTTTGTCGAGTCAGCAAACTTGGACAAAGCTAGAGATTCAAAGCATCGTGACCACAGTCAACACGCAATATTTAATGCAACATTACCGCACCACAGGAGACAGAGGAATAAGAAGTAGACACATCAAAGGTTTTTGAAACAGGCATCGCAAATGCAAAACGGAGATTAACTCTCCTAAATATTTAGGACGTTTCAACTTCAAGAGGACCGAACCGTCAAAGTAGAGGAAATCACCCTCCATATAATAAGATCTTTGGAAAACGTCGAAGGTATTATCATCGTACTAACCAACTCCAAATCTCTACATATGATATCCTCTTGAATACCTCCCCCTCTCTAAATCTCTCCAACTCTCAAATGGCATCTTCCGTCATACAACCGGAGATTAACCAAGATGCCTATGAGCAAAGGGACCTCGTTGTTGCTCAGTTGGAAGGGAAGATCATCGTTCTCACGAAGATTCTGTCTGAGATGATCGTTCTCACGAAGATTCTGTCTGAGATGATCTTCCTACTACTCGGCTCCTTGCTTTCAGCGAGAGTTTTTACTTCTGAGCCGAAGGGAAAAAGAATATCCTTACCATCAAGCCATGACTTTTTCATCATAAGATATTTGATGGATAGTCATGTGGATCTGAGGAGGACTTTTCCATCGTCATAAGGAGTGGAAAACTTCTTGGTGGCTTGACCTTATGAGAACTCCACCATCGCATCAGATGGATTCTAAAGGTCCAACCGTCCCTGTCTATGCTCTTTTCTCCTATCCAAACCTTTGATGCTGATAGAGAAGAGAAAAGGGGAAGAGATTCAGGAGCTGAGGAGAAGTCAAAGAGAGGCTACCAGAAGCAAGTTGGTTTCACTTGTCATTTCGTATGCATGCTTCTAGTGAGGCTTCACTCTTCGTGCCGGGGGCTAGTTGCAATATTTTGGAGTAGAGGTTGCTGACATAACAACCTATGCTACTTTTATGCTAGTCGGTCTTGAAGAACAAAGAATGTTGACACTATAGTGCAAGTGGTGAGACTTGCTTATAGTGGAGGCTACAGATGAAGACTGATGGTGAGATCAGTCAAGCTAGAGCACTGCCATAAACTAGTGGTGAGACTAGTGGAGGCGAGGATGAGGCAAGTTGACAGGTGAATGGGTTTTCACTGAATCTCATCACCAGCTTCAAACGAGCAAGATTAAGTGATGCAACCAGAGGGGGACAAGTTGTAAACAGAAGACGAAGTTTATTGCTTTTCATTGAAATTTTAATTTACTGTTTTTCAAAGTTGTAAACAAATCAATGAAAAATTTAAATATTTGCTTATTTTGAAGATAATAACTCTTTGTCTCAAAATGTTTGCCTCATTTCAAAACTAACGCAGCACTTTCACGTGTAATCAGTTTGCCGCCCTTGAACTTAACCGAAAAATTTCTCTCCAATTAAGGGGAAGTGATTTTGTGAAGATATCTCCTAGTTGATTAGACACTGGCATCTAGCATGGGATTTGATCCAATAGTAATCTTGTCTGTTTTTTCTTTTTATTTCTTAATTTTCTGAATTTAGTGATTCAATGCTTCGTGAATAATTAATTACATTTGTACCCCTAGATGAAGACGCAGATTCATCAGCCTCCATAAATACTGTATACCAACTCCAACACCAACACCACCTCTCCAACAAAGAAGAAGACCAGAAATCATGTCTATTCTCTCTCTCCCACTCTCCAAATCTTGCCTTCTTTCTTCTTCCTTCTCTCTCCTCCAACCAAAACCAGCTCTGCAATGGCAGAATAATTGCTGTCAACGCCTGTGTTCAACCGAGTCCAAGGGTGCAACTGCACCCATCAAAGCCTCACTCTCACTCTCCCCCTCCCCCTCCAACGCATCGCCGGCCGTAGTATCCCAAGAAACCAAGATCGTCCAAAAGGTACAAGCAAGACCTGCAGCAAACTCAACCCCTCTCACTCCTCTCAACTTTCTAGAAAGAGCTGCCGTTGTCTATGGCGACTGCCCCGCGATTCTGTACAATGATACAGTTCGCACGTGGTCCGAAACCCTCACCAGATGCCTCAAACTGGCCTCCTCCATCGTCTCCCTCGGCATCAGACGGAGCGACGTCGTCTCCGTCGTCGCGCCCAACGTCCCCGCCATGTACGAGCTCCATTTCGCCGTCCCTATGGCCGGCGCAGTCCTCAACACGATCAACATCCGCCTCGACGCCAACGCTATCTCCAATCTGCTCCAGCATAGCGGCTCCAAGCTTGTCTTCGCCGACTGTCAGTGCGAAGCGTTGATTCATGAAGCCATCTCGATGTTCCCTTCGCATCTGCACCGCCCGATATTGGTCCTCGTCGGAGACGACGGCTGCGGCAGCTGCGTGATTGATTCGGTTGATTGCTGCATTGACTACGAGAGCATGGTGGAGAACGGCGACGCGGGTTTCCAGTGGGTTCGGCCGGAATCTGAGATGGATCCGATCACGTTGAATTACACCTCCGGCACCACCTCGTCGCCGAAGGGGGTGGTGCACAGCCACCGCGGCGCTTTCTTGATGTCGCTGGACTCGTTGCTCGATTGGTCGGTCCCGAAACAGCCAGTCTACTTGTGGACGCTGCCGATGTTCCACGCTAACGGGTGGACCTACGCCTGGGGCATGGCGGCCGTCGGCGGCGTGAACGTGTGCCTCCGCCGCGTCGATGCGCCTTCCATCTACCAAGCAATAGACGATTACAAAGTCACGCACATGTGCGGCGCCCCAGTCGTGCTCAACATCCTAACCAACTACCGCGGCAACAAACTGTTGAAGGCGCCTGTCCACATCATGACCGCCGGAGCACCGCCTCCTACGGCGGTGCTGGGCCGGGCGGAATCTCTGGGGTTCGTCGTGAGCCACGGTTATGGGCTGACGGAGACTGGCGGGCTGGTTGTCACTTGCGCATGGAAGCAAGAGTGGAATCATCTATCTGGTAGGTGCACATTAATCTAACAAATTTATCATTTTTTTTTTCAAATTAAATCAATTCTTGAATGGCGGTAGGGGTGGAGAGGGCGAGGCTGAAGGCCCGGCAGGGAGTGAGGAGCGTGGGGTTCGGCGAAGTGGACGTGGTGGATCCAGAATCCGGCGAGAGCGTGGCGAGGGACGGCGTGACGATGGGGGAAATCGTGCTGCGCGGCGGCAGTCTGATGGTGGGGTATCTGAAAGACGAAGAGGGCACGAAGAAATGCATGAGAGAGAACGGGTGGTTTTACACCGGAGACGTCGGGGTGATGCACCGCGACGGTTACTTGGAGGTGAAGGATCGGTCCAAGGACGTCATAATTTGCGGCGGAGAGAATCTGAGCAGCGTCGAGGTGGAGGCTGTCATCTACACCCACCCGGCGGTCAATGAGGCGGCGGTGGTGGCGCGTCCTGACAAGTTCTGGGGAGAGACGCCGTGTGCGTTTGTGAGCCTGAAGGAGGAGGTGGCGGAGAAGCCGACGGAGAAGGAGATGAGGGAGTTTTGCAAGGCGAGGCTGCCGCTGTATATGGTGCCTAGAACGGTGGTGTTCAAGGCCGAGCTTCCAAAGACTTCCACCGGCAAAGTTCAAAAGTTTTTGCTTAGAAATATGGCCAAAGATATTGAAAAATCTTAATCTAAATCCTTTTTTTCTTTTTTTAATCCCAAAATTTCTTTCAACATGTTTTAAGTCTTTTTTTTAGTAAGTAGAAGGGAGGATTGATGATACCAAAACCTCTCGTTAAAAGATTTTTATATGTAAAATGTCATGATCAAGCAATTAAATAAAGTCTAATTTATATGGTGTACACTACATCATTAATGTTAGGGAAGGTTTCAGGTTAGGCGTGCCTAATTATTTAGGCGGGTTTTATCCATTAACTTAAACTCAAACTCATTTAATATACTTTAATTGAGGATTAATAAACCCTATTTGGGTGGGTGAACTCATTTGGGTATGAATAAAATCCGCCTAAACCATTTAGGCGTGTCTAACGCAAGTTTTTGCCTTAATGTTAATGTTGAGGCTAAGTAAAATAAAAATTCATTCAAATATGCATAGTTATAATACTCAAGTTAGAATGAACTAAATAATAGTGATGGCATTAAATTTTCAATTTACATTTTATTGGTTCTGAAATCAGAATTAGTTAAAGGGCGGCGGAAGTCTTTTGAAGTTGGATTCTCCAAATTAGTGATTTTGGCATTAACTTGGGTTCAAAAATGTGATTATTATACTAGCAAGCGATATATTACTTAGACCGATTCAGTAATATAACTTCAATATTTAATGTGTTGGGTTTTAAATCCAATGCAGAAATTTAAATAAAGCACATTTGGACCAAAAACGTCTTACATCCTCTCTTCAGACGCGCAATGTGGAATTCAGACAACTAGGGATTAAAAAGATGTCGACGCTCTGTTGCTAGTTGGTGAATGCCCGTGTCTACCAGTTCACTAGCTCACTCGCCAAGTTCCTTGCTCTCCTTCATTTCTTCGGACCTCGAGTGAGGACGCACCTCGCAGCCTCCAAACTGAACGTGAGAGTTTGAGTTCCTCTCGAGAACCTTAAGCTGGCAGTATACACCCATGATAGTCGCCACCGGAGAAGTGACAACTCCAAGATATTTTCTTACGAAAAGTAAGACAACAGAAATAGTTCTTACTAAATGCACAGAGTCTCGTATTCAAGAATGAATAAAGAAAGCTAATAGAGTCGGCATGAAAGCTTTTGAATCTGGAAATTGACAGCTTTCAAGAATGGCAGAATTCTCATATTGGCAATGGTGTTTTATCGTTTGATTCAGGTCAACTGAATTCGGTAACCTTCTCAAGGTGGTTTGCAGCCTTTATTTATAGGTGTTCCTTGGATGTTTTAAATTCATAGTTGTTTGGAGCCGTCAAATTGAAGTCTCACTTTTTTTGATCCGCAATGTCCTTTTTGTTAGAACAGGTGGACTTTTGATGTTTCGGTCAGAATGGCTCTTAGCCAATCTGAGGAATGTTTGCTGGTTGATTCTTGGGATGAACTAGCTTATGAATAACTCAGACTTTAAGATCTTCTTTCTTAAAGTCTAGTCTTGATAAATTTCTTGCTTGTCCTGACTTTAGTATGTCTTCTTACTGGTTGAGAAGTGCGTTGTTGGTGACATATACTCATAAGCTCCTTGTTGGCGGTCCACCAACCTGTGATAATGTGTTAGCCAGCTCCTCCAAAGACATCTTGCTTGTAATCGATTGTTAGCCAACGACTCATAAAAGCTTCTTTGCTGGTGAAAACTTCGACTAACAAATATCTTAAATCTTGTAATCATATTCAATTACAACTCAATAATTTCTATATAGGACATTACAAGTTTGAGCTAATCTAGCTATAGGCACACTAAACTAGTGGTATGTTTGACTCATGAAAACATCATTTAAGGAAGAGATTTCTAATAAAAAACTCTAGCAATTTCTCCCTTTTTGATGTAGTCAAATCCACTCTAAGTTGGTAAAATAATCACAAGTTTTCGACTTTACAAATTTATCGTTCTAGTCTATGCTTGAAAATAAGGATTTTGCACAGCCTGCCCTATGATCTTCCCTCGGACTATGAGAGATATTGTTTGATTAATAATCAAAGAGCGAAATAAAAATATATTGTTTGCACAGAGTGTTTAATAACAGCAGGTAAGAATGAGTGGCAAGGAGAGAAGAGAGAGACAATGAGTTTTTGTCTTCAAACATATTCTATTAATTGATATGAAATTAAAAGTACAATGGAAAGTGACAAGGGATACAAATGAAAAGAAAAACTAGTGCAAATTTACAGCTACATATTTTCAGATTGCTAGTTGCAGGTTGTCAGTTTTCCTTCATCTTCTTCTCTTCTGTTCAACAGCAACCTTGTCATCTCTTCTCCTTCTCTTCCCCCTTGACCAAAATGTCATTTTCATCAATTACTTTCTCAGGTAAGAGATACTTAGGAAGCAATGAGGTCCGTCCATAGCAAACCAGACATTTACCTTTCAGCTTCCTTCTTCTCAGCATCCTCCCTGCAGAGCAGCCTCACCTCTCCTCATTCCTCTAATTCATCTCTTTCTCATGTTGGCAATGTTGGGGCCAAGATCTAAATGGACCTGCCTAGGCCCATTAGGAAGGTCCATGGTTCCAGCCCAAGCTCCTAGATCAGCTCAGGGCATGCAGCTCAAAAGTATTGTGCAGCTCTAAAGGCGCTGCACAGGTGCAACACCTTAAGTCTGTAGGGTTTTATCGTGAACCAAATCACCAAAACCAAGCTGAAGCGGATCGGATCTATGGATATTGCTCATAATACAAATTCACAAAACCCTAGCATGCTCCTATGAATTTAATACAAGATTGTGGATTTAGGGTTTACCGTTATTCCGTAGTCTCTGAACCGATCTTTCGCGTTTGAATTCCAAACTTCGATTCAACCACGCGATTCGAATTTGTCTGCGAAAATAGAAATTAGCAATCTAATTTCAAAACAAAATTCTAAAAAACAACAGAGGGAAGAAAGAAAATACGTTCTCCAGATTATATCTTCAGATCTGTATCACGGCGCTGTTCAGATCTACTACTGGTGAGGACTCCGTAGATCTGTGGCTTGAGCAGGACCAGAATCGAAATTCTACTCCTTTGAATCTCCAGTCGGCGCCCCTCTCCTCTCTGCCCTAGGTTTTTGACTGATTTGAATAATCACAAAAGGTGGCTAGGGTTTCCAGAGAGAGTGGTCTATTTATAGACCCAGGGTTTTATCGCTGATGGGCTACTGGGCTCAATTCAGCACACTTATTTGGGCCAGACCTGGGACCTAATGCAAATAATAAAGTGGGCCTCCAATTAATTAATTTGTCCACAACCCAGGACACAATTAATTAATTAATATTAATTCTTTTTCACCATAGAATTAATACTGACTTACCCCTTTATTACCACGTTGTGAGAACGGGCTGCATTAATTGAGAATCCCCATATTTAAGGTTACCGGAAATTCATTAATTAATCGGAGCCTCTGACAAGCTCTCACTACAATTAATTAATATCTTATTATTCCTGAGTAGTACCACTCAAACCTTATCACTCGTGCCTGAACTTAATCAGCCTGCAGGACTTTGGCACGATGAATGTTATTGAGCTCCTCAGGGAATGTCCCCATCCTATTACTCGGATATGGTTACCTAAGTTCAGTCTCAGGCGGTACTACACGAACTTCTTTAACCCAAGATGCGGATATACGAGCGCGTTGTGTTGGCTCTCCACCATGGCAAGTCAAAGCAACAGTCAACCCGTGCAAACCCCTGAACCTTCGTTAGGGTTTGGACTCAATCAATATGACGAGATCTTTTATTCGCTGATGTCAGAGAGACGAATATATCTCACTGTGGTCCATCAATACGCCACCTCTGCGTACCAGCATGTCAAGTAACCAAGACAAGCTACTTATTCCGACAATGCCGCAACCATCCGGACAGACGTATCCTCACACGCTGTCTCGACTGTGATTATGGTTTATGTCTCACTAGGTCAAGTGATCATATTGTCTTCTGCGATCTACTACATGCAGTGATAAACACTCATTTTGTGCATTTTACTGGTATGAATCTGCTCACTTTTGACCTTAGATTAGATCATTACGTGGTGTTCTTATGTTTTATTCGTATACTTTGAAGAATTATTACGTTTGGGTTGTTTCTGGTTGTTTATGCAGGTTTCACGCACAATTGAGTAGTTTACAGGATATGAATGAGTACCATAGAGCCAATCAATGTTCCTTTGCTTCAGGAAGAGGAAGAAGTGAGAAAAGACCGAACCCAAATACGTTTTAGGCCAAAATTCAATGGAAACTCATACCGAAAGCAGTTGATGTTCAAAGAAGCAGTCACGAATTCCTCCACACATGGAATTCGAGCTAATGGAGCATGGAAAAGATAGATCTTTGAGTTAGTTTTCCAATGCAACTGGAATCGGGTCAATCGGAGTTCAGGAGCAAAAGTTATAGCCAAAATCGTGAGACTGCACAGAAGAGGCAAGGTTCGTGACATGAACGACGACCCAAAATACATAAACGGCGGTCGCCGATCATGCGAAATGGGTCGCCGATCGTGAAAATTTCTGGAGTTGCTACGGCGCATGGATGGCGACCCGAGCGCACGCTCGGCGGACGCCATCGACACCTTCTGGGTCGCCGATCGTGACTTTTTGGGCGAAAATTGATCCCAATCCCATATCTTTTTGGGTTTGAACAAGATAATTATAAATAGAGCCTCCCAGGACTCAAAGAGGGTTACTTACTCTAATTTTTCTGATCGATTGTCGAGAGAGAGGGAGAATTTGAGGTCACAGAACTGAAGATTCAAGATTGAAGAATTGGGTTCTTAGTTCCATGTTTTCTAAGTTTTCTTCTTCTTTATTCTTCTGTTCTTTGGAATTTAGCATGATTGGCTAAATCCCCTTGTGGATTCTAGGGTTTTGAAACTTGTTGACATTCATTCACTTATTTATATAATTTGATTTTCCTTTTCCATTGATGTTTTAATTACTGCTGGGGTTTTCTTTAATTACGAGATATTGGCCATTGATTGTAATTTGAATTGGTAATTTTTGAACCAAGAGGTCTAGGTTATTGATTAAGATGCAGCAGGATTAAATTTGATAGGGCAATTATCCGAGAGGAATTTGAACTGTCAAAGGGTTTTTGAAATTTAAGGATTAATCAAGAGTAAAAGTCCTTTTGCGCATCCGAGAGGAGTCACTAGGTCGTTTATTTCCATGTTATGGTTGAGAGTCCGAGACGGTCACCTGATAACATTTATGAGATTAACTCACATCTTTGGAAATTAAATTGGAATTGGATTGTATAAACTATTGTTTGATAGTTCTTCAAAGTGGATTACCCTGGAATCCTAATTTCTCATATTTTCTACACCTTAATAATTTAACTGTCTATTTTAATAATTATTGCCTAGCTTTAAACAAACAAAATCTTTATTCGGATCGTCTAGATAGTAAAAAAGTAACTGTGTTTTAGTGCTTGAGTATATTTCGAGTCTGCAATCTTTGTGTTCGATAAAATATTACTTGCCCTCTGCAGTGGTCTGTACACTTGCAGTTTTAGCATGTTGAAAAACACGCTATCACACAGCAAAATCATCCCTATCGGTGAGACAAGAGGATACCATTGTTCATACATGTATGATTGTTAACAGATAGGAGAAATAAACCGTTGTATACACATTGTAATAAATGCTTTCAGTATACAAAACCCATCAATCTCCCACTTATACTCAAAGCATAACTAAGCTATTACAGAGTATACAGTTTGTCTATCTAGTCTGTTGTCTTTGACCACTACCAGTGGTCGGCATCCACCTCAGACTCAGCTCACGAATATGTCTTTCCTAAACCTTCTGCGGCAAGCTCTTTGTAAACGGATCAGCAAGATTGTCAGCAGTGTCAATCTTCTTAATCAGCACATCGCCCCTCGATACGATTTCTCGTATGATATGGTACTTTCTCTCTATGTGTTTGCTTGCCCTATGAGACCGCGGTTCCTTTGAGTTTGCAACTGCACCAGAGTTATCACAATAAATTGTGATGCTCCTCGGCAAACTCGGGATCACGCCCAACTCTAAAAGGTAGTTCCGAAGCCACACCCCCTCTTTCGAGGCGTCGGAGGCGGCGACATATTCCGCCTCCATGGTGGAGTCAGCAATGCATTTCTGCTTGGAGCTCCTCCAAGATACAGCTCCACCTCCCAGGGTAAACACATAACCTGAGGTCGATTTCTTCTCATCCTGGTCCCCTTGGAAATTCGAATCCGTATAACCCACAGGGCACAGATCCTCACTTTGATAAACTAGGCAGAAATTCCTAGTTCTTTTCAAATACTTGAGGATATGCTTCACAGCAGTCCAGTGCGCCTGTCCAGGGTTAGACTGATATCTTGCTACCATGCCCACGGCATAACAGATATCTGGCCTGGTACACAGCATCGCATACATGAGGCTACCCACAGCCGAAGCATATGGTACAAGACTCATCTCGTCTTTCTCCCGCTGTGTCTGAGGACACAGCCCACTAGAAAGACGAACGCCATGTCGGAAAGGTAGCAAGCCTTTCTTGGCGAGTTGCATGCTGAACCGGGCTATCACAGTATCCACATAGGACGCCTGGGATAAGCTCAACATTCTTCTTTTACGATCTCGTGAGACCTTAATCCCAAGAATGTAGCCAGCTTCACCCAGATCCTTCATTTGGAACTGCTCGGATAACCAAACCTTGATTTCAGACATCACTCCCTCGTTGTTTCCAAATAGGAGTATGTCATCAACGTATAGTGCAAGGAAGACCACTCTCCCACTGACACAAAGTCGGAAAACACAACTTTCGTTTTCCAACTGTGCAAATCCATAGGATTTAATCACATCGTTGAAACGTAAGTTCCACGACCTTGAAGCTTGCTTAAGTCCATACAAGGACTTCCGAAGCTTCCAGACAAGATGTTCTTCGCCCTTGCTTATGTAACCCTCGGGTTGCTGCATATAGATGTCCCTACCTTCTTCAAGGTAACCGTTTAGAAAAGCGGTTTTGACATCCATCTACCAGATCTCGAGGTCCATATGCACAGCTATGGCAAGGAGTATCCGGATGGACTTGAGCATGGCTACGGGTGAAAAGGTTTTGTCATAGTCAATGCCCTCTTTCTGACTATATCCCTTTGCCACCAGCCTGGCCTTGAAAGCCGTAATCTTTCCATCCACCCCTTTCTTTCGTTTGTATACCCATTTGCACCCTATGGCCCTATAGCCATCCGGCAAATTAGTTTTCTGGTATACATCCATAGCGGTTATGGATTCTATTTCAGAATCCATGGCGACTTGCCATTTGGCAACATCGTTGTCCTGCACTACCTCTTCGTAAGTCAATGGGTCAGAGTCCTCATGTCTGTCTTTCGGGTTCAAGTCCGAAGACTCACCCACGAACATGTACCTTTTCGGTTGGAAAATAACTCTCCCACTGCGACGAGGCATCCGTGCCGTGTCAGTAGTAGGTGCAGTTACTTGTGGTCCTGCACCTTGCACTGAAGAACGTGTCTGTGGTGCTGTACCTCTCACAGGTGCACCCACATATACACGTTCCCCTTCCCTTGGAATTGCATTCTCGTTCTCAATTTCTTGAAGAACGATATCACTCCTTGACTTGTGATTACTCACATACTCGTCCTCCAAGAATCTAGCGTTGGTGCTAACAACGACTCTTTGACTCTCAGGACAGTAAAAGTAACCACCTTTCGTTTGCCTGGGATACCCTATGAACAGCATTACTTTTGACCTGCTTTCTAATTTATCAGGTTCCTTCGACAGTACGTGTGCCGGACAGCCCCATACTCTAAACTTGCACAAACTAGGTTTGCGACCAAGGAAGAGCTCAGAAGGCGTCTTAGGAACTAATTTAGAAGGCACCACATTAAGCACGTAAGATGCTGTCTCCAATGCGTAACCCCAAAATGAAATTGGTAAGTTTGCATAACTCATCATTGATCTTACCATCTCTAGAAGAGCCTTATTTCTTCTTTCAGCTACACCGTTTTGCTGGGGAGTACCCGGTGCATTCCATTGGGATGTAATCCCATTTTCTGACAAATATTGCAGGAACTCGTTACCGAGGTATTGGCCACCGCAGTCAGATCGCAGTGACTTGATAGTTTTCCCGACCTTTTCTACCTCAGCCTTGAATTCTTTGAATTTCTCAAAGCATTCAGACTTGTAGCGAAACAGGTAAACGTATCCGTACCTTGAGTAATCATCAATGAAAGTGACGAAGTACTCGTACCCTCCACGAGCCTGCGTGGACATCGGTCCACACAAGTCAGAATGGATCAACTCCAACACATCCTCTGCTCGAGACTAACTAGCCTTGAAAGGCCTAGTAGACATCTTGCCCTCGATGCAGGATTCGCAGACTTGATAAGGTACAGCCCGGACTAAGTCCAATGTACCGTCATCTGCAAGTCTTTGAATCCGCTTCAAGCTGATGTGGCCAAGTCTCAAGTGCCAGAGATATGTAAGATCTTCATCAGAAGAAGTAAGTTTTCTCTTCCTAGGATTATCAACTACGGATGAATTACATGCAATGCTTGCGGAAGACTTATGATTACAGTTAACAACATAGAGAGAATTATTCAGCATTCCACGACAGATAACACCGTTATTACTAATGATAGAAACACCACTATCAAAAATAACTGAATATCCATCAACATACAGTTTGGAAACTGAAATAAGACTCCGCCGAAAATCCGGCACATACAAAACATCTCTCAATGTTAAAACAGAATCGTCAAAATACAAGGTGAAATCTCCAATGGCAGCTGCACTCACTTGTGCTGCGTTCCCCATTGAGATAGTAACCTCGTCATTTTTCAGCACCCTCCTCGGTGTGAACCCCTGCAAAATGTAACAAACATGATCAGTAGCTCCAGTATCCACTACCCACGAATGAGTAGAAACTGATGCTAAACATGTTTCCGTTACAAATGCAAATGACGTACCTTGACCTTTGCTTCCGCATGCCTTCTCACTTGAAGTGACACCAACCCTCTTCATGTCATTTGACTTCCTCTCACGTGATCTGCGATCAATCATATTCTTGCACACAGTATGAACCACATCTTTCAATGTGCCCAGGTTGTGCTCAAGATCTGATAACTCAGACTCCCATGAAGGCACGAAGGACTGTCCTGCTATGAGATCAGTAAGCAACTCCTTGAAAGAGTACTCACTTCTCTTAGCTACATCCTTCTTAAAGTCATAGAAAGAAATCAGCAATGAGTTCAGGATAATATCGATCATGGCCCGATCGCTGATATTTCCACCTCCACGTGTGAATCATTTCATGGTGTTATCCATGATCATCACATGCAGTGTCACCGAACTGCCATCAACCATTCTCTTACAGACAAGGTCTCTAACGAGATCACAGTTGATAGTTCGTTCCACTTCACCATATGTACGCACCAAGTCCATCCAGATTCCTACAGAGCTAGCATAGCCCATATATTTCAGTTTTAATTCTCTAGACATATTATCTGAAATCAACCTATAGGTAAATTCCTCAAATACCATCCATCTATCATAGAACTCAATCTGATCTCTGGAACCACTACGTTCATACTCAGCAAGTGGCATCATAGTGAGAACAAACATGTGTTGCTTAGTCAGGAGAATATATTCAATGCAATATCTCCACTCATGGAAGTTCGGACCAGTAAGAGGATTGAGAGCAAGTATATGATCGATAGTAGATATAGACATATCTGAAACAATAAAGAATCTTAAAATAAGAACATACATGTTGAACTTCGAAAACAAATGCATTGAAAACCTTTTAATAAATCAATTACAAATGTTTTCCACTAATTGCCCAAGAGTTCCCACCGCAAGCTACACTCGTAGACATTTACGATGTCACCCTCAACCAGAACTGCGGGTTTTAAGCCCCAATTCATTTAATTTCACTACCATGTCAGGAAGCTTTTGACACTAGAAATTAATAATTAGTGAAAGTCTTAGACCAAGCCATCCTTACAAGAACAGGGATGCGATTCATGCATTATATTCTAAGATGCTTCTAAGCGATTAACCACAAATTTAACTCCGGCCAAAAGAGACAGTTTAGCATGGCACGTAACCATACCGCACAGCCCTCAAAGCTTTTGTTATCTTTAATTTAAATCAATTCTAAAATACTTGTGAAAGAGGTCTACGCAAGCTACACTCATAGACGTTTACGCAAAGCCCTCCCACTACTCACATGATTTAAATTGTTTGTCTAGAAATCCCAACAACCGTACCCATGCACCTCCGGGAACTAGCAAGCTACACTCGTAGACGTTTACTAGAATGAGAGATACACTTACAGTCTAGGACTGCTTTGTGGAGGTCTGTTGATTTTAATTAAAAAATCCGCTTAGTATTTTTCTTTTAAAAGGTTTCTTTATGCGCACACATAATTTCTTTTTGTCATTATATTTCCCAAATTTTTGCATGTAATTAAACTAGCCCAAAAATTCCCAAAATATAATCCAACAAAAGAAATTAATCACATAAGCATGCTTGGAAAGCTGTAAATAATAAAAGCAGTAAAACATGTTTTTCCTATTATCTACACATGCTTACTTGCGCACATAAATAAATCACATATCATACGAGGACAATTAAGACAAACAAAACTTCCTCGTGGCCCCAAAAAAAATAGAAAATAAAATTCTATTCTATTACAATTTGAATTTTGAATCAATTTGGATAAATCCAAATCTTTTCAAATCTTCAAGGGCCTCCAAATCTTCAACCACCAAATCTTTTGAGATTTAGGCCTTTGTGATCTGATGATTTGCCCTAACCCTAATGCAAACCCTAGGGTTTACACAGGATTGCACAAACCATCAAAACACGAGCCACCGCCGCAGGGACAGCAGCCGCCGACGACAGCCACCGCCGTCGCCGACAGCCGTCGCCGCCCGCGGCCAGCAGCCACGCGCGCGTGCACAACGCATTTCTGCGCGTGCCGCTGCATCGCCCGCGTTGTTGCCGGCCTCCGCCCGCGCGCTCCTCGCGCGCTGCTTGCGCCCGCCGCCGCCGTGCACGCGCGTACGGCCACCTGCCGCCGCCGTGCACTGCCCTTCGCCGGCTTCGTCTTCGTTCTTCGTCCTCGACCCGTTCAATTAAATAAATTTGAAAATTACAGAAACTATTCTATTACAATTTTCAAATCTACACTAATCATGGATTTTCTCATGATTTTACAAAAACAATTCAGCCCTACACGGATAAACCACCGCGGGCTGAATCAACGGGTTGCCACGAGGAACAAAAACCAACATCCACAATAATAAATTCATACAAGCATAATTTGAATTTAATTATGAACAACATAGCCATAAATCAGAAACCTGGCTCTGATACCAATTGTAGGGTTTTATCGTGAACCGAATCACCAAAACCAAGCTGAACCGGATCGGATCTATGGATATTGCTCATAATACAAATTCACAAAACCCTAGCATGCTCCTATGAATTTAATACAAGATTGTGGATTTAGGGTTTACCGTTATTCCGTAGTCTCTGAACCTATCTTTTGCGTTTGAATTCCAAACTTCGATTCAACCACGCGATTCGAATTTGTCTGCGGAAATAGAAATTAGCAATCTAATTTCAAAACAAAATTCTAAAAAACAACAGAGGGAAGAATGAAAATCTGTTCTCCATATTAGATCTTCAGATCTGTATCCCGGCGCTGTTCAGATCTACTACTGCTGAGGACTCCGTAGATCTGTGGCTTAAGCAGGACCAGAATCGAAATTCTACTCCTTTGAATCTCCAGTCGGCGCCCCTCTCCTCTCTACCCTAGGTTTTTGACTGATTTGAATAATCACAAAAGGTGGCTAGGGTTTCCAGAGAGAGTGGTCTATTTATAGACCCAGGGTTTTATCCCTGATGGGCTATTGGGCTCAATTCAGCACACTTATTTGGGCCAGACCTGGGACCTAATGCAAATAATAAAGTGGGCCTCCAATTAATTAATTCCCATGTCCACAACCCAGGACACAATTAATTAATTAATATTAATTCTTTTTCACCACAGAATTAATACTGACTTACCCCTTTATTACCACGTTGTGAGAACGGGCTGCATTAATTGAGAATCCTCATATTTAAGGTTACCGGACATTCATTAATTAATCGGAGCCTCTGACAAGCTCTCACTACAATTAATTAATATCTTATTATTCCTGAGTAGTATCACTTAAACCTTATCACTCGTGCCTGAACTTAATCAGCCTGCAGGACTTTGGCACAATGAATGTTATTGAGCTCCTCAGGGAATGTCCCCATCCTATTACTCGGATATGGTTACCTAAGTTCAGTCTCAGGCGGTACTACACGAACTGCTGTTACCCAAGATGCGGATATACGAGCACGCTATGTTGGCTCTCCACCATGGCAAGTCAAAGCAACAGTCAACCCGTGCAAACCCCTGAACCTTCGTTAGGGTTTGGACTCAATCAATATGACGAGATCTTTTATTCGCTGATGTCAGACAGACGAATATATCTCACTGTGGTCCATCAATATGCCACCTCTGCGTACCAGCATGTCAAGTAACCAAGACAAGCTACTTATTCCGACAATGCCGCAGCCATCCGGAGAGACGTATCCTCACATGCTGTCTCGGCTGTGATTATGGTTTATGTCTCACTAGGTCAAGTGATCATATTGTCTTCTGCGATCTACTACACGCAGCAAAATCATCCCTATCGGTGAGACAAGAGGATACCATTGTTCATACATGTATGATTGTTAACATATAGGAGAAATAAACCGTTGTATACACATTGTAATAAATGCTTTCAGTATACAAAACCCATCAAAGTCGACCTCAAGTAGAAGCAATACACAGCAGCTAGAAGAAGCTAATCACAGCCGATAGGGGTATATCCAAGTTGCTACTTGAAGGAGGTCTCCTAAAAGAAGGTCTCTAAAGGAGTTCATTCCTAGCAAGTCAAAAAAGTAGGTCGTGAATAGCAGGTATCCGAAGAAGGTCACCAAATGAGACCTCCTCAAGGAGGTCGTCCAGTGCACCTCCTTAAAGGAGGTCGTCGAGGTTGCAGCTAGTGGATGAGGCAGAGCAGTTGCGAGAAAGTTGCCAACAGTTGCAGCAACCCCTATCTTCGCGGAAGCAGCTCCAACCACCCCTAAAATCATGGGAAACGTCGTTGCTAGGGTTTGGAATGTTAGGGGACTTGTATTTAACCCCCCCTATGATATATAAATAGGGGAAACTCTATTGTAGCAGCTGCTCGCCCTGCTACAGTACACTGGTCCAACTCTAGCTCCTGCTCTCCCAGCTCCTTCTTGTATCTCGACCTCCTACAATTCATTGTGTATCTACTTTTCTTGATTAATAAATTGTCAATTATTTTCTTTATTTTCTTTCTACAATTTTTTTATATTTTTTACTTGTTATTTTTGAATCATTTACTGTTATTTCTCCTTGGTTCCTTGGGTCCGTATCTGTACAAAATTGAACTTCAATATTTGGCGCCCACCGTGAAGCCCTTGGAACTATAACCTCTGTGTTGCAGGAAAATGGCTTGAAATAACTCTCCCAACGAGAAAAACAAGCTCCACAATCGCAGGACATAATACAACATCACAAGAACCAAGTCTCGACCTTCCCACCACCACGCCTTTTGGCTTTGGTGGACCGACAGTCATACAAATGAAGGATAAGCTGAATCAAGAGGAGATAGCTGCAGTGAACAAGCAATTGGAGACCTTGCGGAGAACTAATCAGAGTCTCTAGAAAGATAACTGACGTCTGCAGGAGCGGCCGCCACTTCCACCTCCTCGACTAGAGCTCTTTGTGCCTAGCAGCTCTTAGCAGAGACTACCAATACACCTAAGAGACCTCACTGAGGACACCAAACAAGGCATTGAGGAGACACCATATGTACCCACAGGAGGTGCCCTCGACCTGCATGGTCGAGGGAAAATATCAAGGATCGAGGATGATCCTAACATCGGTGCAGTGACAAAGATGATAACCAATGCTTTTCGCGCCCTGGAGAACAAGCTTGAGCAGAAGATGGAGTACTACGACTTATTGTTGGCTCACGTCCCCGGCATGCCCGCTCAAGAGAGGATCATATTTAGAGATAGTTTTTCCGAGTCTCCTTTCTCCCAAACATTGCAGAGACAGAGATGCCAGAGCAATTCACACAGCCAAGATTTATCATGTATGATGGGATGACCAATTCAGAGAGCCACATAGCACTTTATAAGCAGAAGATGTTTGCCGCATCCATCCCAACCAACCTGCACAAGGCATGCATGTGCAAAAGCTTCAGATCAAGCTTGACAGGACCAGCTCTACAGTGGTTTGTGAACCTGCCCCAAGGGAGAATCGGCTCTTTCACTGAACTCCACCAACTATTTCAGAGGCAGTACTCGACCAGCAGACAACTCGACAAGCACCCAAATGACCTGTATGCGGTGATAAAAGGTCCTCGAGAGATGCTACGATCTTACCTCTCGAGGTTCAACAAGGAGTTGGTCGTGGTGCAAGACTACCCTGCAGACACAGCTCTCCGAGCCTTCAGGAAGGGTCTAGATGTAGATTCAAATTTGTACAAGGAACTTTCGATCTACCCATGCAACAACCTAGAGGACGCAATTAGCCGGGCCTGGACATTCATCAAATGGGAGGAAGATAAACCTTACAGAAAATCCCATCAATCTCTCATCGGAGAGACCTCTGGAAGAAACGACAGGGCGAAGACCATTCGATTACTATTGCGAAAGATACATAACTATGCATAATTACATGAGTTGAATCAAATTTGTTTCATCCAGATATGTTGTTCTATTATTTGTTCTTTCTTTCAATTCATTGATTTCTATTATTTGTACATTTTTACTGACTTGAGCGTTGGAGGGGCGACGCCTAAGGCATCGCCCACCTTCACACTTCACGAATTGTGGTCGCAGGAATCTCATGCATAAGTAGGTAAAATACCAAGAACAAAGCCATCACCGGACAGGGGCTGCAGCGATAAAAGTACCTTCTAACGTCCATGTCAAGCACTGGATTCACCTAAAGGAGCTCTTTAACTTGCGCACATGTATAGGGCTCCTCAGCATTCTCAGCAGACTGGGGCTCCTCAGCATTCTCAGCGGGCTAGGGCTCGTCGACCCTCTCAGCTTATTGGGGTTGTTCACATCCTGACTATCCCAACAACGATCTTGACTCCAGCCGCTGCCATCACCTGCTCAACATCATCCGCAAGAAGGTGTGAGGATCAACCAATAAAAGATAATGGGAGTAAGCTATGAGACGAAGAAGGAGAAAGAATATATCGAAGGTCTCCTTGAAGTCCAAGTGGAGCACAACCTCCTCATAGTCGAGCCATTTCCCGCTTTTCATCCTCTCAACCTATTCCAAAAAATGAGCAGCTCCCAGACAAGAGGAGCTGTGAAGAACGACCAGCTCCCACAAGAGAGGTGCTCAGAAAAAATGACCAGCTCCCGAAAGTGAAGAGCTTGGAAAAACAACCAACTCCCAAAAAAAGGAAATTGAAAAATGACCAACTCCCGAAAGCAAGGATTTTAAAAATTAACCAACTCCTGAAAATGAGGAGTTTGAAAATAACCATCTCTCGAAAGCAAGAAGATTGGAAAATGACTCTACGGAGTACCGAAGTGCTAGCTAAAGGAGCAAAGACTCCAACCAGTGATCGCCCTTTGAGGTGCTCATCGATTAATGTCATGGTTACCGGACCCACGATTGCGCTCTTGAGCTGTCCTTCTTGAGGGTGGCCAAATTCTACCCTCGTAAGATTCCCACACGGACCTCTGGTAAAGACCACTAGGATCCTTTGGGACTCATGACTAAACACTATGCGAGCTCCTTCAACAGGAACTCGAAGCCTAGCACTTCAAATATAACTACGCTCTCGAGTTATCCTTTAGTGGGTAGCCGAAGCCCATAGACGTATGTTCTCATACGGACACTTGGTGTAACGCCCCAATTTCGTAGTAAAATAAATAATAGTAAAACACCCTTTAATTAAGAAATAATAGTATAACATTTGCAAAAGATAACTCTTTTAAATAAAATGAACTGAAAATATACAAATAGTTTTAATGAAAATCTCCATAGTCATCATCTGCCTCTAGCCCATCGTCCGATATATTAACCTAAAAAAATAGTAATAACTTCGGGGTGAGTGTTATCAACTCAGCGGTGAATTCAATTTATCCAAGTTATACAATTAACACAAGGTAAACGTAGAAAAAAGAACATGTAGGCAGCCCGTCGGCTTATCTCGTAATTAGCCCGTCGGCTAATAATAGGTACCTGCATTAAAGCATAACATGGATAAAATGATGTATCACACATAGATTCCCCATCTTAACTTTTGAACTTGCTTGAAAATCGAACAATGTAGTTAGTTCCT
>JAPKLW010001277.1:171324-228269 GCA_026898455.1 Plectranthus barbatus
AAGTAAGTTCAATTCCAAATATGAAATCTCGACTAAAATTAATTACTTTATGGGAAGCAGATAACAAAATTCTATTGATGAACTTGGATTCAATCTCTGTTCCTACTATACGTTTATATTTTGAGCAATCCAGAAAATATTAGTCCCTCGTCCTCTTAACAATAATTTAAATTTTGAAGATTAATTTCTAGATATAGGAGGGTCTGGATTTGGCACGGGATAGGAAATTTTTAATTTATATTTTATTATATTGGCCACGGTTATAGTATAAATCTTGTAAAAAGGGGACATAAAAATAAATACTATTATTATATATATATGATACTAGTATTTGGCTTGTGCGCTGTACGGAATGATTAGATTTAAGTATTGTTAAAAAATTATAAATATATCAAACATTATTTATGATTTTAGTAAACCAATGTCATATATAAATGTAAATATTATATAAATAATAATTATTGTTTGATAAATATAATAAAGGGTATACATTCTCAATTTTGATATACCCACATTTTATAATTTTATCATAAAATAAAAAATCATAATTTAAATAAAATAAACAAATCAAATTGGTATATATATATATATATATATATATATATATATATATAATTACATTGGTGGGTTGCTCAATATTCGTTATAGTACATATAATATAATTTAGTATTTTGAATTATTGTTAGGAATTTTGATAGAAATATCCTTCCTTTTATGGTATGTTTTGGTGGGTCAAAAATTGTAAAAGTCATCTTAGTTAGTTTTCAGCTTAAATGAAAAATGTAAAGTTTTGTATAGGTTCTTATCAATTTCTAAGCTGATACTAACATAAAAACTAGATTGTTCAAAAGTCTAGTACACGCAGAAGATTCGACAGGACAGAAGAACGCCGCACACCTTTCGAGCCTGGAAGAAAAAGAGTCTAGCGGAGTATGGATTTCGTCAAGTACGAATCCAGTACAGTATGGTGCAATCGTTCAAACCATACTGAGCAGCAAGGGACCAAGCATACTAAAGAGATGATGTCATCATCAGCATGGAGTTGCAAGTATGACTGTATCAGCATAGACTCCCTAGTCTAGGTCCTAGCACCTGAAGAAGAGAGGAATTGCAAGAACAATATACTGAAGAAGAACAGACTTTAAGGATTGGAGAAGCCTTAAGGATAGGAGATTGAGAACTTTGAGTGATCAGAACTTGCTCATAGCATCCTCTCTTTCCTCTCCTCTGTGAGAACCCTCAGCTTGAGTAGACTCAGGCTGAAGCTGAATTGCAGACTCAGCTCGGGTTGAGGTCTCCTCTTGCTCCACCTCAGGACCCTTGCCCTTGTCCTGCTCTTGCTCTTGGTCCATCGCCTGTTCAGCCTCTAGCTCTTTATCTTTCTCCTTGTTGGTCAGTTTTGCTGGGGTGGTCTCCCGCTCATCTTCTCCTTGTTTCTCCTGGCCCTCCATGGCCTGCTCGACAGCTTCATGAGCAATCTCGAAAACAACTTCCTCAGCATGGACTTCAAGGTCTATCTCTGGTTGTTCAGTCTCATGCTGAGGTCGTCCAGCTCAATATCCTCATCAACTTCTTCAGAAACAGCAGATACCTCATCTGCCTCCTTCGCTTCACCTCCTTCTGCCGGTTGTATAAGGTCGGTCTCCCATTCTTCTTCAATCTCTTTCTCCACCAAAACCTCCACGGAAGGTTGCTCAGGCTGGGAACGCTGACATTCAGGATGTTGGTCAGCACCCTGAGCTTCCCTGCATAGATCGTCAAAGGACCTCTGTTCAGTTGTCTCAGAGATGAAGGGGATATTGATATCCTGGGGAATCTCCACCTCTAAATCTTGGAAGACGATCTTGCTCGTGGTGGATGATTATCCCACCTTCTCATTTCCCTTGCCTGCAACCTCCTCCTTATCTCTCTTCTTCCTTAAGAGGGGTGGGCTACCTTAGTTCGGGGATCCTTGGGAATGGGAATGTCAATGGTGATTTGTCCCCTGAACGAAGTACGCCCCTGCTCAGTCTGAGCTGACTCCTCGAATTGCTTCCTGAGTCTTTTCTTCTTTGGCTTCTCCATGGTCGGATCCTTCCCAAGCTTGATTAATTGGGGGAGGTCCTCCATAACCTTTTGCAGGCTCTCCTCCATCACCACCATCATCATCCTCAGTTTTGCTTGGCTCGCCTACCACTGACTTTGTGGGAATGAAGTCAGTAGGAATCAGAAGCTCTCCATCATCCACTGCTGGCAACAATTTCTCCAGCAGGTAACTGACTTTCAAGCCAAAGCCAACACCGGTAGAGAATTGCTCTATCTCCTCAATCGCTGACTTCCTGCCCACATAATCTAATAATCGTTCAAATAGGAACTCGGCCTAGTCCCTATGAACTTCATCATCGATGGCCATTAGAAGTGAATACTTCTTCCGTCTCATCTCATAAAGCGAGCCCATCTCCCACTACAACATCCTGATGACAATATCTGCGAGAAACTTATAAAAAGGATCCAGCTCATTGGTTTTGTGATTCATTTTCCAAGGAGTGGTGATCTCATCAAGCTTCTAGTTAGTCCAGTATCCTTCCATGATCTCTCGGACCTTCTGGTTATCAACCCCCTGTCTGTAGAGATGGACTTTGGTTCCACAATTTCTTAGCTTGAACACTTGTTTGACTAACAAGGGTGTTACCACGATTTCAGTTCCAGACACCTCAGTAGTGAAGAACTTCTTCTCTTTATCCACTACATCATTAGCATAAAACTCAGCGACCATGAAAGGGTGGAACCTCTTTGGTCGTTCCCTCAAATAGTACAATATCTTTTCTTTACTCAATTTACGTGCCAATCGATTGTCTAGACAGGCCTCCTTCACATCGGCCACATTCAAGATCTTCTCCTTTGTCACCTGAGTGACTCTCCTCTGTTCTAGTGAAAACTTATTAGGATCATAATGAAATAATTTCAGAATCTAAGAGTAAGGTCGATCAATGTATACGACCGGTGGTTCTTCTTCTCGGCCTGAAGTGGGAGTTTCTCCGGCCGGCTTCTAAGGTGTTTTTGTAGACTTCTTAGGTGCCATGATTGGTAGCAATGATTGACAATAAATGTTAGAGAATGATTTTCAATCATCTTGAATGCTCGAGAGGATTTCTGGAAATTCGAAGGTTTGAAGGTTTTGTGAATGGATGAAAATGGCAAAGTAATAAAGTCTTTAACATTCATTTTGCCATCAGTATAAATAGGGTAAAAAGATGTAGATCGGACGGTTCAGACTAGGTCAACAGACATAAGATCGATGGTTGGGAAAAGTCGTCGTTTGGACTTGCTTTTGACTGATCTGACGTGGGAGTGGGCTTGTCCACGTGGCATGTGTTGATTCATTGTCGCATGTTGCACATTTAATGTGTCGTATGAGATAAGCAATCCATTTGAAATTTGAGAAACCGCCTTTAGAAGCATACTGACTGAGAGTCAATTTCTAAACTGAGAGTTAGAACTCAGTTTGATTCTGCAACCTTCCTTCAAAATCTTCCAAGTGTTGGAATCAAAACTTGGTTTTTCCTTGGAAGGACAGCACGGTCCACTAAAATTTCAGGAATTTGGCTAAGTGCTTGAAGACCATACTGAGTACGTGTCCTTCATACTGAAACTTAGTTGGAAGTAAGTTTCACTCCCTTACATAGACATCACTTAGAATAATCTTCGAAAAAAATTTGCTAAGTTTGAAAATCGAGAGTTTGAACTCAGTTTTAATTCACTTCCATTGTCTTCGAACAAAGTTCTCTTCGATCTTCATGTCATTTAGAATGATTTGATGACACCACTTGAAATGTTTCAAACAAATGACATTTAAGGGATCAGAAACCGAGAGCTGCGACTCAATTTTAGTCTACATCACCTTCATCAAACTTAAAGTCAGGAGAAAAATAAAACCAGAGAACTAAGAGCTAGGACTTAGTTCTAATCGGCATCTACTCCTCTTCAATTGAAATCTCATCGAATTCCAATAAATCAAGCTTAATGCATAACTCTTTGAATCGATTTTCTGGCAATGGTTTGGTGAAGATGTCCGCTAGTTGATCTTCAGTACAAATGTACTCTTCGGGCACATCCTTCTTCTCGACATGATCTCTAATGAAGTGATATCGGATGTCGATATGCTTGGTTCTTGAATGTTGTATTGGGTTCTTTCTAATACACATAGCACTGCTATTGTCACAATAAATAGGAACACTCCCATTCTCGACCTCATAATCAAGCAATTGTTGCTTGCTCCAGAGCACTTGAGCACAGCAACTTGCAGCGGCCACATGCTCAGCTTTGGTGGTTGATGTAGCTACAGAGTGTTGCTTCTTGCTAAACCAACTAATTAGCTTGTGCCTAGGAACTGATAAGTTCCACTTGTACTCTTCCGGTTGATACAGCATCCTCCAAAGTTTGAATCTAAATAAGCATTAAGAGTAAGCTCGTCAGTTTTGGGGTACCAAATAACTAATGATTCTGTCCCTTTGAGGTATTTGACAATCCTTCTGGCAGCTTCCATGTGCGCTTTCTTGGGGTTGGCTTGAAATCTCGCACATACTCCAACTGAGTAGGAGATATCCGGCCTGCTTGTGGTCAGATACAACAATGATCCAATGATGCCTCTGTAACTCGTTAGATTGACTGCTTCTCCTTCTTCATCTAGATTAATCTGAGCACTCAGGCTCATAGGTATCCTCAAGGGCTTGGTCTTCTCAGGACAAAACTTGTTAATCAAGTCCTTAGTGTACTTCTTCTGGTTGATGAAGATTCCTCCTTCGGATTGAATAACTTGAAGACCTAAAAAATAAGTGAGCTTGCCCATCATGCTCATCTCGAAGTTACTTTGCATAAGTTGGGCAAACTTCTCACACATCTTCAAGTTTTTGCATCCAAAGATTATGTCATCGACTTGTACCTGAACCAAGAGGATGTCTGCTCCATCCTTGATTCTAAAAACAGTTGTGTCGATCTTTCCTTTCTAGAAACCATTCTTAATAAGAAACTGAGACAGAGTCTTATACCAGCTCGGGGTGCCTGCTTTAACCCATAGAGAGCCTTTCTCAATTTGTAAACTTGGTTTTCTTCAAAGCTTGTGGGATGTTCGACATATACTTCTTCTTTGAGCTCCTCATTCAGGAATGCACTCTTCACATTCATTTGAAAAACTATGAAGTTATAGTGCGCGGCATATGCAAGGAAAAATCTGATGGCTTCAAGTCTGGCTACTGGAGTAAAGTTTTCATCAAAGTCGATTCCTTCACACTAAGCATACCCCTTTGCTACTAGCCTCGCCTTATTTCTTACTATGTTCCCAGTTTTGTCTCTCTTATTCTTAAATACCCACTTCGTTCCAATTACTGATTGATGGCTTGGTCGATCTACTAAGTACCATACATCATTTCTTTTGAACTCAGAAAACTCATCTTGCATGGCATTGATCGAATCAGTAGACTTCAAAGCATCTCCTATCTTCATAGGTTCTGGATTCTGAGAGATCAAACAAGTAAGCAATGCACTTCCTTGCCTCGTGCGTATTGGGTTAACAACATTATCAAGCACGGCTTCTTGTGGATGGAGTCTCAACCATTTAGGCCTCTGAAGCTGAGTTACTTTAAGAGTTTGAATAAATGCTCCAGGATAGTCAGTACCGTCTGTTCACGATACTGGAACTGATGTTAGAGTAGATTCCACCGTGGCTAGATCTTCAGGAACTGGAACTTGATCTTCAACTTCTGGATTCTGAACATTTTCTCCAATTATGGCTTGCACAATCTCTAGCCTTTGGTCTTCTTGATTCACCTCTGGTTGGACTTCTTCAGGATGAACATCTCCATCTTCAGGTAAGTCAGCTTGGGTCGGCAACTCAGTTTCAGTTAGGCCATCAAACTGAGTTTCCTCTCGAATGCCTGAAGTTCCCCCTTGATCAGTACATGCATTTAATGTTAGTGAACCTATGACCTCAGCAAGGATGATTACATCACCGGCCTGGTCCTCTAGAGTATTTAATTGATCATTCATAGATCTAGCCTGAGAAATTTTATTAGGATATTCCTTTTTAGAACTAAGTTTCTCGCAGGCATCCTTGATCTCATGATCACCAAGCTCCAGGTCTTTCAATGTCCTGCGCACTAGAATAGACTCATCAAAAACAACAGAACATGTTACTTCCACAAGTCTTGTAGTCTTGTTAAGTACTCTATATCCGTTGTATGAAGGATGTCCATAACCAAAGAACACACCTTCATTCGCCTTGGGACTAAAAGTATCTAACCTAGACTTTCTGTTATTATGGATGTAACATGGAGAACTGAAAGCACGTAGATGAGCTATAAAAGGCTTACGACCATTGTAGTCCTCGTACGGGGTTTTGTGATGACGACTGTTGATGGCATTTCTATTTTGAATATAGTATGTTGTCATCAAGGATTTTCCCCAATAGCCTTCCTTCAAGCTTGCTTCTGCAAGCATGGTCCTTACTGCCTCCTTGAGTGTTTTGTTCCTTCGCTCGGCAAGACCATTCTGTTGAGGTGTCCTTGGAGCTGACTTCTCGTGAGCAATACCAGCATCCGCACAGAAATCCATCAAGGGACCATTGCAAAACTCAGTCACATTGTCTGAATGAATCCTTTTCACGGTAACACCTTTGTTGTTCTGCACTTGAAGAATGAGCTCTGGTAGCTGGAGCTTCACTTCATCCTTGGTCTTCATCATCCCCACCCATGTATATCTCGAGTAGTCATCAACGACAACGAGAGTAAATCTTTTTCCTCCAATGGGGGGTGGCTTGACTGGTCCAAATAGATCCATGTGCAGCAACTCCAAGATCTTGTATGTGTTTGCTGTGATGGGGCGGTTCTTGAATGAAGCTTTGATTTGCTTCCCCATCTGCATGTCTTGTAGACACCTTCTTCCTTCTTGAACCCAGTTTGAGGAAGACCTTCCACAAGCCTGTGCTTGGCTAGGTGCCTGATTGATTGAAAGTTCAGGTGGCTAAGTCTTTTATGCCATAGGTAGTTTACACTTTTTTAGGAAGAGCTTGTTGTGACAAGGCACGTGTTAGGTTGTCCGCTCTCCCAATCCACAATTTAGAGACTCCCTTTCTTCATTCCTTTCACCACGGTCTCTTTGGAGTCTTTATCCTTGATTAAACAATCATCTTCGGCAAATGACACATCATAGCCAAATTGGATAAGCTGGTTGATACTCAGCAGGTTGTAATTTAGGTTGGTGAGTAAGGATACATTGTTGATGGTGATCCCATTGTACTCCAAGTATCCTTTGCCTATTACTCTCCCCTTTGAATTGTCTCCAAAGATAACTACGGGTCCTCTTGCCATTTGCAAGTTTGAGAGGAATTCTTTTTCTCCGGTCATGTAGGCAGAGCACCCACTATCCAAAATCCAAGCTCGCTTCTTCTTGAGCTGACTTTGGCAACCCTGTACTTGCAAAACAAAGAAAGTTAGAATCTAAGTACTCGTGCTTCTGCGGGTCCTGCTTGGTTAGTCTTATGGATCCTTTCTTTTGGAATCTATACTTGCTTCACCTTAAGTTTAGGTGTCGCAACCTTCTTTGCCTTTCTCTTCCTTCTATAATAATGAATGATATTTCAATGCACATGTGAAGGAATATGGTGAGAGTGTGAAACCTTTCCAGAAACTGAGTTTCCCGAAACTAAGTTTACTGGAACTGACTTCCTAGAAACTAAGTTTCGGTTAGGTTCTCGAAAACTAAGTCCGCGATGTGTAGTCTTCTTAGCCCTTGAATTTGAAAAATGATTGGGCTCTGATCTCATATAGGTGTCCCTCCTACACGGATAAGTCCTTTTCTCATAAGAATTATGAGCAAATAACCTCAGATTTATAGAATCTAGAAATAATACTGACTTCTTGTGATGGTCAGTTTTGGTCGTTGAAGTGGATTTCTTGGCATTTGGAATAGTTTGCTTGACCCACTTCTTGAGCATCGTCGGTTTCATTTCAGGTTAATTTGACTTTGAAGCCAAATTATTTTTAAGCTTGGGGACCGAGCTCAATTTTGAAACTAACTTTTGTCCCTTGCCTTGATCGACCAATTTAGAGTTTTTGTCAGTTCTGACAACTCCTTTTCCCAACAACTTTACTTCTAAACTAGAACTATTCTTAAAATGATGACATTTGGACTTCTAGTTTGAGAAGTTGATGCTTGATTGCTCATACTATCCTCGTTAAAACCTAAGCCTGACTTGTCTGAGGGGTCTCGTTGCCAATTCAAGGCCTCGGCAACCTTGCTGGAACTTGAATAGAGAGAGCAAATCAACTTCTGGTCTTAAGCAATTTTTTATTTTAAAGATTCACATTTCTCAGAAAGATTTTTAAAATTTGTAAGTAAGGAGGAATGTTCATCTTTAAGTTTGGCTGGTTCATCACTGATTGATCTTGATCCTTGGATTTCCTCGGTCAGTTTTAAAACTTATAGTTTCAGTGAGACATTTTCACCAACTAAAACATTTTTAAGTTTATAGAATTTTGAAAATTCTTTGTTTAAAATATCATGAGTAACATCTTCTGAATCCAAGCAATGAGATTCAGAGTCCTCTTCTATGCATGCTTCAGGAATTGAAACTTGAGTTTGAGGTGGTTAACAAGTTTTGTGATTCAGCTTCGTTTCCTTCATTTTCAGAGTCAGATGTTTCTTCTTCTCCAAGCTTGGCCATCAGTACCAGAAATGGTTCTTGTACGGCCTCATCATCAGAAGTATAGTACCTGTCATCATTGTCTGAGATATCTAGCACCTCAGTCCTAGATAGCATGGCCTTTGCGATAGCCTTAGAAGATTTCTTCTCAGATATCCTTTTAAGTCGTTCCATATTTCTCCTTTGAAACCATCGGGCACACATACTTCAAGTGATTTGGAGAATTCCGCTCGAAGAATGCTTTAGGAGGTCACTCACTAAACTTCTGGTCGCCTCCTTGTGAGTGTTCAGTTTTGGCTTTGGCTTTTTCCATAACCATGGTTAGCTTTTGCATATACTCTTCAAGCTCGGCTACCGAGCTCTCTTCCTCCTTCTTCTGGTGGGAAGGTTTTGGTGTTGGTGCTGACTTGGTTGCAGAGCTTTGATCAGGTGCTCTGTCAGCTTGATAAGGCTTCTGGGGCCTTCTTTTAAACTCTCTCTTCACAAAGAAGGCAACATCTTCTTCGGGTTCCGTGCTGATATTTTGCATGGATTCATTCATGTTTGCCATCTGAATATCCCATTCATGGGCTTGGAGTTGGGCAAACACGTCCTTCGTCGTCATCTTGGAGAGATCCTTCTCTTTCAGGCTCGTGACCTTGACGAACTAGTCTTCTTTTGGCATCTTGGAGAGAATCTTCGCATTTACATCTGCAATAGAATACTCTCTCCCCAAGTTTTTTAGTTCACAGATGATATCATTAAATCTTAATTTTATTGATTTTATATTTTCACCAGGAAGCATTTGAAAAGACTCATACTTATCTACACAATTTTGAAGCTTGTGTCGCTTCATTTGATCTGTCTCTTGGCAGAGAGCACCAATGAAATCCCACATCTGCTTTGCATTGTCATAAGATAAGGCTTCGACAACCAGCGACTCTGGTAGGGATTAAAGAATAAGTTCCATAGCAACAGAATCCAACTGAAAATGAATTATGTCTTCGTTTGTCCACTCAGCATAGGGTTTGTCCACTATCTTCGGGCATACTGCTCCTCCGAGCTGAGTGTTCACCTTCGTGATTTTAATTGGTCTGGTGGATAGAACCTCCACCATCTCCAGATGGACATTCTTCAGCATGATCAGAGATCTTATCTTCCATATGTTGAAGTTCTCTGGGTATACTTTGGAAGCTTTATGTGAGTCATATCTATGTACCTGAGCTTGAACACAAGAAGAAAACAAGTGCAAGGAAATAGATCTAGTCCTAAGCGACTCAACAAAACCTTGGTCTATACGAACCTTGGCGCGTGATACCACTTGTTGGTCCCAAAATTAGAAAAATATATAATGCAACAGAAGTAAGTATGATTTGCACTTTGTTCTCCGAAACTGACTGAAACTCAGTTTTGGGTTTGTCAAAGTATGTTTTAAGCTCAGAAAGGTTATTAGTAAGTTTCACAATAATTCACTTCAATACTTAGTCAAGTATTGAAAGTTTCAAAGTAAGCTTGTGAAAACTAAGTATTCTGAATCTAAAATAAAAACAAGTAAATGATTCGGGATATTATAGTTGTTTGGACTTAATATCCTACTTCCACTCTTCCGAACTTAATCGGGAAATCCACTAAGTTTCATATTGATGGTTTTTGTATACTAAAAGCATTTATTACAGTGAGTATACAACGGTTTATTTCTCCTATCTGTTAACAATCTTACATGTATGAACAATGGTATCCTCTTGTCTCACCGATAGGAACGATCATACGGCGTGTTGTAGATCGCAGAAGACAGTATGATCACTTGACCTAGTGAGACATAAACCTGATCACAGCCGAGATAGTGTATGAGGATACGTCTGTCTGGATGGCGTATTGATGGACCGCAGTGAGATGTATTCGTCTGTCTGACATCAGCGAATACAAGATCTCCTTATATTGATTGAGTCCAAACCCTAACGAAGGTTCAGGGGTTTGCACGGGTTGACTGTTGCTTTGACTTGCCATGGTGGAGAGCCTAAGTAACGTGCTCGTATATCCGCATCTTGGGTAACAGCAGTTCATGAAGTACCGCCTGAGACTGAACTTAGGTAACCATATTCGAGTAATAGGATGGGGACATTCCCTGAGGAGCTTAATAACATTCATCGTGCCAAAGTCCTGCAGGCTGATTAAGTTCAGGCGCGAGTGATAAGGTTTGAGTGGTACTACTCAGGAATTATAAGATATTAATTAATTGTAGTTAGAGCTTGTCAGAGGCTCCGATTAATTAATGGATGTTCGGTAACCTTAAATATGGGGATTCTCAATTAATGCAACCCGCTCTCATAACGTGGTAATAGAGGGGTAGGTCAGTATTAATTCTGTGGTGAAAAAGAATTAATATTAATTAATTAATTATGTCCTGGGTTGTGGACATGGGAATTAATTAATTTATAGGCCCACTTTATTATTTGCATTAGGTCCCAGGTCTGGCCCAATAAGTGTGCTGAATTGAGCACCGGAGCCCACTAGGGTTTTATAACCCTAGGTCTATAAATAGACCTCTCACTCTCTGAAACCCTAGCCACTTTCATAAGATTCAAATCAGTTGAAACCCTAAGGAGAGAGAGAGAGGGGCGTCGATCCTGTAGAAAGAAAGGAGGAGAATTTTCGAATTCTGGTCCTGCTCAAGCCAGATCTGATCAGCACTGGGACACAGCCCTGAAGATCTAATCTGGAGAGCAGATTCCTCTTTTCCTCTCCCTTTTGTTTTCGATTTTTTCTAAGAAATTAGATCTCTAATTTCTGTTTCCGCACATTAAATCGGATCTCGTGGTTGAATTGAGATTTGGAATTCAAACGCGAAAGATCGGTTCAGACTCGACGGAGTTACGGTAAACCCTAAATCCACAATTCTTCGTATTAAATTCATAGGAGCATGCTAGGGTTTTGAGAATTTAATTATGAGCAATATCCATAGATCGATCCGGTTCAGTTTGGTTTTGGTGATTTGGTTCACGGAAAAACCCTACACATATTACAAGCCTTCCTGCAATCTATGGATAGCCCGTTGGTACTCCATCCTTCGGGCTGCTATCGTCACTCGTCTGGAAACTCCTTGCAAGCTAACTCAGTCTTCAGGTCGAAGTGAGGATGCACCCCGCAACCTTCTCTTCCTTGTGGTTAGATGTTTGCTCGTTCTTCCCAGAACTCAGTTTGGTTGGCAGATGCCCATGAGAATCAGAATCCCAGAGTAGGATAATGATTGCTGTGAATATGACTTAGAAAGTTATATTCACGCTTCAGTCTTGTGCTTAGAAAAGATAGCACGGTAGTGATAACTTAAGTTAGAAACTCAAGTCTCGTGTTCAGCACATGGAATAATCAGAGCTTGAGTGGAAAGAATAGCAGAGTAACTGCTTAGCTTTTCAGAGGATTCAGATTTTTTCTTTGTTCGAACTACTGGGCTATTTATAGGAGATTCCTTGGAGATCTACCCATTAGACACGAAATTCCAACCGTTAGAGACATTGAGAATGTCGTCCAATCATGCCCATTCTTTGGTTGGTATGCTCTGCTCTGCTCTGAAACAGATGTACTTCATGTACTTTTCACCTGCTCTTGCCAGACTCAGTTTCAGTCCGAGGAATCCAAGTATGGACATCCTCGTACTGACTTTTACTTAGTCTTCAATTGCCTTGAAGTCTGACTAAGCTTTGTTCACCTTGTGTTCCACGTGCTTAGAAGTAAGACCTCCATACTGACATTCCATAGTCAGTATGGACAACCCTCATAATGACTTCCCATAAGTCAGTATGGTAACCACTATACTGAGTACTCAAACTCAGTATAGGCCTTGGCCATACTTTGTGAAATCAATTTTCATGCACGAACACTTCTTCACATCTCGAGCAAATCCATTGCCCGGTCTTCAGCACCTAAGTTCTATTACAACACAAATCATTCTATACATAGATTACAATTTAGAACTCTAGGAACTTAGTGCTAAAGTAAGTTTTGACATATCAAAATATCAAAATAAGGAGGGAACTAAAACTTAGTTCCTAACAATTATGATGATTAGTATTAATTAATAACTTTAATTAAATTATAATGTACTCCCTCCGTCCCATTAGATTAGTCTTGTTTGGTTTCGGCATAGAAACCAATGTTTGTGAGTCTAGTGAGATTAATATTTTATTGATGTGAGGAGATTTTTTTCCATTTTAGGAAAGTGGACTAATCTGGTGGGACAGACGAAAATGGAAATATGCACTAATCTGACGGAAAAGAGGGAGTATTAAATAAAATATTTTTAAAAAAAATAATTGTTCCCGCTTTTTTTTATTTTGTAACCACTTCTTTGCTTTAGTATATCTATAGATATCAAAACCACAAATAACACACAATGGGAAAACTCTAAGATTCCGGCATAGAATCTCCGAGCAACTGTGGTACGCCGGAGTCGTCGCTTGCTGTCTTAATTCGACATTCAATCTACAGGTAAGGTTCCATCTCGTAATCTCTCTGTTACATAATTCACCCACAACAAAAACTTAGAATCTTATTTAACATATTTATTATTATTTTAATTTATTATAGTTTAGACTAATTTTTACAAGTTCAATCATAGGTTTAATTCCACCAAAATTAGGATATACTCCATAATGTTTTCTTAACAATTAAATTTCAGTTTTTAACTAAAATTTGATGAACTCATAACTATAATTTGATTTTTTATGAACTTTTGATTTTTTTTTTATAAAAATCAATTAGAATATATTTATTTTTTATTTTTGCAATAAAAATTATTAAAATTCATAACCACAATAGTGAAATAACGAGTTAGGCATCATTATGAAATATAAGATTTGATCCAATTTTACTTATCATATTTATAACGTGTTAAAAGAAATTGTTGAGTATATAATATGATTGATTGAACATTTCATGTGATGTATGTATATAGTTTTTTGCGGATGCATAAATTATAAGTAAATAAGTAACACATGTTTTTTTCTATATATACATAGAGGAAGTGGATTCGATGACCTTATCAACATCCACTTAATTAATGATTCAGATGTAAAGTTCGTTCTCAATTTTTTTTTTTATGTTATATGTTTTATGTTTAAAATATTACTCCCTCCGTCCCATAACATTAGTCTTATTTCATTTCGGCACAGATATCAATGCGAGTAGAGATAGAGAAAATTAATATTTTATTAGTAAGTGCGTATTAATTTTTTATTTTAGGAAAGAGGACTAATGTTTGAGACAGACGAAAAAAGAAAACAGGACTAATGTTATGGGACGGAGGGAGTATATTTTTTATATTATATATATTATGTTTAGAGAAATTATAATTTCGTAATAATTAATATTTCTTATCTGAATTGTTGATGGTGCCAATTTAAAATTTTAGGTTCATTCTTATTAAACATTATTTTTACTATCGGATCTTATCTCTATATATACTATTTTATTAATTAATTATAACTTACGTTATTGATTTGTTATATATATAGTAAGAATTTTTATATATATAAGCGATTTTGTAAGGATGAACGAAACTTCTAAATACCAACTCCTTACAAGCAACATTCATAGCACCAATAACTAGTAATAAATATTTGTTGTAGTTGAGTATATATTTAGTTGAAGTATGGTACATGCAATTTTATCAGGTTAAGATGTTCGAGAAAATAGCTGACACCTGGAGTGATATCAACTCTCATAAATTTCAAGCTTTATAGAGTTGTACGTTGGCCAGATTCATTAGCTACTCCCTCCATCCCATTTATTTGATACTGTTTTAACTTACACGAATGTCAAAATTCATTTATGAATGCATTAAATATTTGAACAAATTTTCTGAATTACTCTTATTTATCAATAATAACTCTATTAATTATGTTCAATTTATAAGGATAAATTTGTAAACACGTACAAAAAATAATACTAAATTTAGATAATGGACCATATAAATAGGACACCCCTAAAAGAAAACATGGATCAAACAATCAGGACGAGGGAGTATTTAGCTTTACATGTTTGTCCATTTGGTAAATTTGTTTCATATCCATATAAAATTTGAAATCAAACACAGATATATAGATTTCTTTTAAGAATTAGGAAATTTTTTATTATTTTTATTTTTATAGATAGTTTGTTTTTTGATTCAAAACTGAGAAGCGAAAGTCTTCAATTAAAAACTTCAAAAATCCCAAAATTCTCAATTGAAGATTATGATAATGAGGTATTCCATTATGAATTTTACCTTCTTTCAAGTTTTAAATTGATAACTTTTTTATCAGTTTCCAAATTGGAAATTCATCTTCGATAATTTAACTATTTTTCAAATTTTAAAATGATAAAACTTATAAAAATAAAACTGGGATTAGAATAATGTAGGTCCCTTCTAATTACTTGAGATCCTTAGTTCTACTATTTAAATTATTAATGTTTATTTAATATTTATATAATCTTAATTTATCATAGTGTAGATTAGTTTTATAAGTTTAATTGTATGGTTCATCTCATCCAATTAGTATAAATATTTTTCAGTAATTATTTTTCAGTGTTTAATTAAAATGTGATTATCAAAATATTAATTAAATTAATAATCGAAACTGTGGAATATCATCTGATCTACAATTTGATCCAAAACATCACTCTCAATTCCTTTCATTTAAAATGTGTTTTAAATAGGTTGCCACCTCAATAAATAAAGAAATTAGCTAGTGACGTGACTTGTTTACATTAATGCGTATATTTATGGCTCCGTATTCCTAAAATCAATTCAGTTCGTGGATGCTTTCAACTATTTTCAGTTGCGTGTCGAGAAAAAGAATTTAAGAGACATGAAACAAAGCCTTAAATTGATTAATGTTTTTGTTTATGACAAAAGTACAATGTGTAAGTTCTGCACGATCCTGATCCAGAGTTTGTAACAAACCAATTTTTTAAAGAACCTGAGATATTTTGAACGAAATATACTCCCTCCGTCATGTGTCAATTGATACATTTCTTTTCGATAAGGGAATTAAGAATGTGAGTGTAAGTGAAACTAATATTTTATTGTTGAGTGTAAAAAGATTGTCATTTTAGAAATATAGCAATTCGGGTGGGACGCCCAATTTAGTAAGTATAGCAATTCGGGCGGGACGGAGTGAGTATTTTATACCATCCGTATTTTGAGCTGGATGTATTTTCTAATGGAAACAATTATTTATGCACGGTGCAAATGATATATTTGAAAAAAATAAAGAAATATATCATTTGCATGTGTGAAATACATTATATAATTTATGTTCGGAATGCACATTCGAAATGAATGCACTGCATGTTAAACGTATTTCAAACGAAATATGTGCAATACATGTGTTCACGTTTGTTCAGTTATTCTTTTTTGTAAAAAGAGAGAAGAGTTACCCTCGAGAGGAGTGAGATACAATTTTCTTTTCTTCTCCTGGATCCGTGTAGAAGGTTTTGGCTAACTGTTGTGATTGCAGTTTTGATTGGGTGTGTAGTTGTAATCTATCCTTAATTTCTCCACTAATGAAATGTCATCATTCACCGGTTTGTGGATGTAGGCAAGTTCTCTAGTTGGACCACGTTAAATCTCTGTGTCGTTTTCTTTTTGCTCTCTTTTTTTCTTAACATTTGGTGTCGTCTGTCGGAAACTGCGATCGGAGATGATTGTTGTTATTGGGGTTTATTACTGGTTTTCTGCGAAGGATAGTAGCAGAGTTATTGTGCCTACTAAGTGTCTGTTGAAATGTCGATTTCAAAGTTAGAATTCGAGAAGTTCAACATTAGAGAAGATTTTGATCTCTAGAGGATAAAATTAAAAGCTATGTTGGTTCAACAAGGACTTGAAGATGCTCTGGTTGAGAATCATTTCGCTTGAGAAATAGAGAAGAGCGGAAAAAGAAGGGCAAAAGCTCACAGCACCATTGTGTTGCGTTTGGGTGATAAGGTTCTGCAAGAAGTTTCTCATTAAGAAATGGCCTCAGATGTATGGAAGAAGTTAGATAAATTGAATGTGACCAAGTCTAGAGCTAACCGATTGTATTTGAAACAACGGTTGTATACTTGAAAGTTCACCAACAGGAAGAGTTTACTAGATAAGTTCGATGAGTTTAGTCAGGTGTTTGATGATCTCGAAAACATAGGACTGAAGATTGGAGATGAAGATAAAGCAATTCATCTCCTGAATGCTCTTCCCTCGTCATATGATAATATGAAAAATGTGATGATCTATGATAGAGAGTCCACTATTACTCTAAAAGAAGTACTATCTGCTCTCAAGAAAAAGGAGGTGCAGAAATCGTCATATTATAAAGATGATAGCATAGCTGTAGGACTCTCTGTGAAGGCTAAGACTATCAGTTCACAAGTTCTAAGAAGTCAGTTTATGGTGAGAAGAAATTTGCACAAAACAAGTGGACTAATGATTCTGTGAAGGAGCCTCGAAGATTTCATCATGGTCAAAAGCTAGAACACAAAAAGAAGGATTGTTTTGCCTTCAAAAGGAAACTGAATTTTCAGAATTTTGGTGTTATACAAGGAAGCTCTTGGTGTGAGTGAAGTGTTGAATGTTTCTTAATATGTAGTTTCAGGTGAACGGATATTAGATTTTGTATGTTCCTTCCATATGTGTTGTGAGAAATCATGGTTTATTGATTTGGTTGAACAAAACCTTGGGTCTGTGATGCTTGGAAATAGCCAGTCATGTGGTGTTAAAGGAGTTGGATCTGTAAGGTTAAGAGAATTTGATGGCTCTGTAAAGTTGTTGTCTGAAGTTCGGTATATTCCTAAGCTAAGGAGAAATCTTATTTCTCTTGGGTGGCTTGAAGCTAAAGGATATGGGTTCAGAGCTGAGGATGGATGGATGTATGTGGAGAAGGATTCTAAAATAGTGTTGAAGGGGATCAGAAACAATAGCTTGTATTATTTGCAAGCAGAAGTTGTTGGTGAATCTGAAAATATTATGATGGAAGACTCTATTCTGTGGCATCAAAGGATGGGGCATGATAGAAGCTGAGTTTTAGTTTACCCTTTATTTTGATGTTATGGTGTGTGAAAACTAGCTTTAAGTTTCTAGTATGTTTCTACATGTAACCCTTGTATAGGATAAATCGAGTTGTAATAGAAACTAGAAACTGGAAGTTGAAGATCGAGAAAACGGAAACTTAGTTTCTGAAGGAAGATAAGAATCAAGTTTCAGAACTTAAAAAGACTCTGAGAAACTTGAAATGCTGAAGTTAAGTTTCGAAACATGAAACTTGAAATCTACAAATAGTCAAATTCTGGAAACCGAGTTTTTACTGAAGGAAAACATAAACTTAAAACTTGAAATTTGAGAATTTCAATTTTCAGTTTCAGAACTTAAAGTGCACGTGAAAAGCAAGGAGACAAAAGGAATCTGAGTGGAACTCGAAGTCACATTCAAGATTCCTTAAAGCTTGTCGATTGTCAATCATGTACGAGGAATCTCAGTTTCCAGTTCCTCGGACTGAGTTTAGCTCTGACAAGAAGCAAGTGAAAGTACACTGCAAAAAGACAAAAGGCATATTGCATCGCAGAGTAGAGCAGACCAGAGAAGAATGGACTATGATTGGACGACATAATATATGTCTCTAACGGTTGAATTCTTGTCTCTAACGGACAGAATTCAAATTGTCGATCAATCTGCCTATAAATAGCAGATAACCATTTTAGAGGAGAGCACCTGAAACTTTCGAAAAGAGCAAGTCGTTACTCTTCCAAACTTAAAGCTCTCAAAGCATACTCTGAAATTTCGTTTTTGTCTAAGTCACGAGGCTTAAGCCTTCCTACTTAAGTCACTCATTCCGTGTGTCTCAACAACACGAGACTTAAGCTTTCAAGCTTAAGTTAATCACTTGGTGTTTATTACTTTTCAAGTAATAAACTCAGCATTCAGTTTTCCACTCCAGAATCCTGATTCTTACGGGCATTGCCAAAACCATTAATGTTCTGGGAAGAACAGTAAACATCCAAACTTTGCAGTTTGAAGGCTGCAAGATGCGTCCTCACTTCAGATTGAAGAAGGAAGCAGACGATCAAGTTTCAGGGCGAGTGACCTTGTAGGCCGAAGGACATTGGCATCCGACGGGCTAGTATAGATCGTGTGGAGTTTGTAATCTATTATTTAGTAGATTTCAGATAAAGTTCCGAAGAGTGGATGTAGGACTTGAGGCACTAAACCACTATAAAATATCATGTGTTACTTTACTGTTTTAAGTTCTCATACTTATTTGAAACCTTCAATATTTTTTAAGTATTGAAGTGTGTACTTGAAACTGAAACTTAAAACTAAGTTCGATCTAAACTGAGTTTTCAGAAACTGAAAAATAGAGATTCAATTTTCAGAAGTGCAAATCATTTTAATATTTATGTTGCATACCAAACTACTTTGATTTCGGGACCAAGAGGGCACATCAGTAGCAAGAATCAAAATATCTTGTTTAAGAGAGGTCTTATTAAACACAGACCTTCAATTAAGGTGTAGTAATGTGAGGAGTGTGTCCTTGGAAAAAGCAGCAAGTCTCCATTTCATTCAGGTGTACATACTTCTACTTAGGTACTCCCTCCATCCCGGATGAATTAACCACTTTATTTTTGGCACAATAATCAATGTAAGTAGATATAGAGGAGATTAGTATTTTATAAGTGAGTGTGTATTAATTTTCTATTTTAGGTAAGTGGACAATTAAATGGGACGAACAAAAAAGGAAAGGTGGACAATTGAAATGGGACGGAGGGAGTGCTAGATTATGTACATTGTGATTTGTGGGGTCCTACTAGATGTGAATTACTAGGTGGGGGGAAATATTATTTGTCATTGATGATGATTATTCCAGGAAGACATGGATATATATATATATATATATATATATATATTGAAATCGAAATAAGAAATGCTACAAAAATTTTGAAGTCGGTATGTCGAAGTGAAAAATGAGAATGATAGAAGTCTAAAGTGTCTTAGTGCAAATAATGGAACTGAATTCACATCAGAAGAGTTCCAAGAATTTTTTGATGAAAAGGGAACTAAAAGGCATAAAACAGTTCCTTTGAGTCCTCAACAAAATGGTGTAGTTTAGAGGATGAATAGGACTTTGCTAGAAAAATTAAGGTGTATGCTTGTTGCAACAAAGTTGCCAAAGAAGTTTTAGGCAGAAGCTGTTTTAACTGTTTGTTATCTTGTAAACACAACACCCTCAGCTGCAATTAATTTTAAAATTCCTAAAGAGGTCTGGAGTGGTAGGAGGCTGAGTGTTAGAATTATATATATAAAAGCATTATGATTGGTATATTAAGAAACATTATGTTTGATATACTGATAATCATTAATGACTTGCAATAAACAACTCCTATCTGAATTAACAATCATACGATGCGAACAAATGCATCAAGTTATCTCATCGATAGGGAGATCATACGGTGTGCAAGAGATCACATAAGATCGTATAGATCATTTGACCTAATGAGATATAAACAGTTATCACAACTAAGACAATTTCTGGCTTGGCTGTCGGTTTAGGTTGCGGCACACAAGTCTTATAAGTGGTTTATCTTGGTTGTTTTGTGTGACTGGTACATCTCAATGTATTGATAGGATCAACGGTGAGATGAACCATTCTTCTTGACATATGAATGAGTAAATATCTCAGTAACTTGGTCAGATCTAAAGTCTATTGAAGGTTGAGGGACACACATGGGTTGACTATCACTTTGACTTGTTATGGTGGAGAGTCTTACATGTACTCATAAGTCTGCATCTTAGGTGATGGCAGTTTGTGTGGGATTTCCTCAGGCTGGATATTGATAACATTTCTATTTCAGGATGATGACATTCTCAAGGAAGCTCATGAGGTTCGTTATGCTAAGTCCTACAGACTGAATCATTGATTCAAGCAAAAACGATTAGGATTGTGTGGTAGAACTCATGAATTATAAGAGATTAATTAATTGCAACTAATCGTCATATGTTGAATTAATTTATAAATGTCTAAAACCTTAAATACGGGGATTAACCAGGTCAATGCACCCATTCCTAATAATGTGGTAATAAAGGGGTAGGTCAGTATTAATTATATGGTGGCGTGAAGTAATGTTTATCAATTAATTATGTTCTGGGTTGAACATGGAATTTATTAATATGAAAACCACTTTATTATTTGCATTTGATCCATGGTCTGACCCAATAAATGCTCTGAGCTCATCAAGATTTATTAAACCCTAATAGTATTTTCTTTGGATCTATATATAGATCATTTCTCTCATTCCAACATATGTTTGAAGTTTTACAATGCGAAAACCCTAGAGAGAGCAGAGAAGGACGGCGGTTGCATTAGGAGGAAAAGGAGAAATTGAGTTCTTCCAGTGCAGTTTCAATCTAGTAGTGTATTCTCACCAGATTTCCGGATCGAGCAAGGAAACAGATCAGATCTGTAGGAACACCAATCAACCATCTACCATCGTTATTCAAACCGCTGGAGTTGAGGTATTCCTTGAATCCATGTATTAAATTAAATAGGAGCGTGTTGGTCCCGATTTATTAGAGTACAGTGTAAATACGCAGTTGAAAAAAAGTTTGTTCAATTCATTATAAGTGCTTATCCAAGTTGAGAGTGACAAGTCAGCTTGGTTTATTCAAAAAGCACTTAAGTACGTGTCGTTAACTTCAGCTTAACAATCAGTATTCAGAGTATACTCCAACACTTGAGTGTTGAGTTTCAAAGCAGTATAAGGCTATACTGACATATAAAGAGATATAGAAAATAAAGGGGTAAACGACACAAAGATTTATAGTGGTTCGGACTAAACTTTCCTATATCCACTCTTCAGACACTTGGTCTGAAAATCCACTAAGCTCAGAATGTTTACACGTGCTCCTACGATCTATTGCTAGTCAGTGAATGGGGTGTTTAGAGTTCCCCGTGAACTTTCTCTTCTGCAGCAGGTTGCCCGTAAGAGTCAAAATACAAGATGTACTTGACTGTTGTAGTTTTTCTTGGAGAGAAAAACTACCAAAAGGTAACTCAAGAATATGAAGATTCTGAGTCTCGTGCTCACTTGGTGACACACGAAAAGCTATAATCACCTCGGAAGCTTGCTCATCCTACTAAGCTTTAGACTTCCGGTGGGAGGTTACAGTACTTGACAATTGAAAGATTTTTTAGAGCTTGTGGTCTTGTATATATATCTGCGAGTGTGAGTGTGTAACCTTCTTCTTCGATGGTTTCTCTGGTATTTATATCTAAGATGTTGAAGGTTTGAAATTCAGACCCGTTAGAGACAAAATGGAAGATATCCAATCGGATATCTATATTGGTTGCAGCGTTCAACGGTGTACTTTTGGCAAGGGTCTACACCTTTTTTGCCTTTTTCTGACTTTGAAAGCAACGACTCATCTTCTGTCAGAACGGCAGTATTTTGCCAATGTGAAGAATCCTATACTGATTGTCTTAGTTAGCAAAACTTGAAGTTCCGTGCTTTGTAGAATTTAAGGTTTCTCCAATCCTTTAAGTCTGCTCTTCTTTTGGTTCTTCCTCGTATGTTGGACCTAGACGAGAGAGTCTATACTGATGTATTCACGCTTGTAGCTCCATGTTGATGACCTAGACTGGACAGTCTATGCTGGTGTGGTCATAGTTGCAGTTCTGTGTTGGTGACGTCATCTCTTCAGTATGTTTGGTCCCTTTGCTGCTCAGTATGGTTCGGGTGATTGCACCATATTGTACTGGATTCGTACTAAGGTGATATTCATACTCCGCTAGACTCTTTTTCTTCCAAGCTTGTCATGCGTACTGCTTTCTTCTGGCCTGTTGAGTCTTCTGCGCGAACTAGACTTTTTGACTTAGTCTAGTTTTCAATGTCGTATCAGCTTACAACTCGATAAAGAACCTATACAGGACTTTACAGTTTTGCACCTAAGCAGAAACTAACTAAGATGGCTTTTACAATCTTTGACCCACCAAAACATAAAAAAAAAGGATATTTCTATCGAATTTCCTAACAGAGCATGTATAGGGCATTTACTGTTTGTCATGGTATTTATTTTGATATTCCATTAAACGAATTTAGGGCTTAAGAAATACTCCCTCCGTCCGATTATATAGTCCAATTTGATCTTGCACGTTTGTAAAAAATTATTTAATATTTAAACAAACTTCCAAGATTACCCTTATTTAAAGCATTAATTAACATCTCATTTTCATAATATTACATTTAATATACTCATTTTCCAAGATTATTCAGGGATGTAATGGTAAATGACCATATAAAAAAAATACCAAATATAGAAATTGGACTATATAATTGAAACACCCTAAAATAGTAACCCGGACTATATAATCGGAACGGAGAGAGTAAATGGCGATTCACATCTCCTATTATAGACCCAGTTCTTACACCGAGTTATTCTTATCTTAAGGTGTTTGGCTGTTTGGCTTTTGCACACCATAAACAAGACAAGCTTGAACCAAGAGCTTTAAGATGTACTTTTTTTGGGTTATCCTCAAGGCGTAAAGGGTTACAGATTGTGGTGCATTGAGGCTGGCAAGAAAAAACTGATTATAAGTAGAGATATGATTTTCATGAAAATAAGATGCCCTTTTTTATAGTTCTCTATCTGAAGTAAAAGTAGATACAGGAAGAAAACTTATCTAAAAATGCATTGGTGAGATTTGTTGATTTTGATTATGCTGCTAACTGAGACTCTAGGAAGTCTCAAACTGGATATATTTTTTCTTTGTATGGTACAGCTATCAGTTGAAAATCAACTCTACAACCTTATCAACAGCAAAGGTTGAATAGATATCAGCTATTGAAGCCATTAAGAAAGTTGTGTGGCTGAATGGATTAGCTAAGGAGTTTGGAGTGTTGCAGGATAAAATAATTATCCATTGTGATAACTAGAGCGCAGTTCATTTGATAAAGCATCAAGCATTCCATGATCGTACAAAACATATTGACGTATGATATCACTTTATGAGAGACAAGATTGAAGAAGGGGAGATATTGGTTGAGAAAATATCCACAGTTGTGAATTCTGCTAATATGCTAACAAAGGCATTATGTGCAGAAAGGTTGAAGATGTTTGCTGATAAAGTTGGTATAATGGTTGTTTAAGTCCATTCTACCTTATTAGTTATGTGATGGAACAAAGAGACCGGAAGTTGATTGAGAAGAGGAAAAATTGCATCTAAGGTGGAGATTGTTGTGTGGCTACAACTTATGTGGAGTTTTTTACTGAGTCAAGGGTGCTGAAGTGGTATTAGTTGTGAGTCGCGTATGCTCACGTTTTATGTTTGAGGAGAGAGGGTGTTCACGTTTTTTCATATATTCAATTTTGTAAAAAGAGAGAAGAGTTACTCTCGAGAGGAGTGATATACAGTTTTCTTTTCTTCTCCTCGGTCTGGGTAGAAGGTTTTGGCTAACTGTTGTGATTGCAGTTTTGTTTTGGTGTGTAGCTGTAATCTATCCTTGATTTCTACTCTAATGAAATCTCATCATTCTGGTCCGCGGAAATAGGCTAGTTCTCTAGTTGAACCACGTTAAATCTCTATGTCGTTTTCTTTTTGCTCTCAACTTTTTTTTCTTTACAATATAAATTTTGAACAAAATGTGCTCAAATGTCTTACCATCTCATAAAAAAAAACCAGCTTTGCAGAAAACTCATTTTAAAAGTTTATATTTTAAGAAATTTCATCTTATGTATTTGGAATTAGAATTTTTTATCTCAAATTTGTATTTATCAATAAAATTTATCCCAAATGCTTTCTTTAGAAATTATTTTACCATTTTCTATTTTGTTGTTTGCTTTCACGTGAAAATATTATTATTTTTTAATTGAGAGTATATAACAAAATCAAAATGAGAAATTTTTTAAGATGCAATAAAAATATGAAATAGAAAACTCTAATTAAAATACTTGGGAAAACAAAATGAAACTCTAACTAAAGAAACTCGAAATAATATTCCCTAAAATAAAACCAATTGTTGTTCATGTGTTTTTTTGAAGGAATTAATTCTTAGGGTTTATTTTTCAAATTACTCATAGTGATTCACTCCCCCTTAATGTTAACATTTAAATTTTTAGGGTTTGGTTCTTATATTCATACACTAAACAGTCTAAACACAAGGCTATCACTTGTCACAAACTAGGAAATGAACTAGCTTCGATAGCCAACTAAGAATGAGAAAGTAGGAGTGACAATTTCCGATCGAATTCTCATCGGTTGAGATTTTGCATAACACCTCAAAAACGATGAACGTAATGAAATACCAAAACAAAGAAAACAGACATGTTCATCACTTCCAACGATGATGAGCTAAACACAGACAACCATTGCTTAACGGTAACGGTTTTCCTTCAATCGTCGAAGCGAAAAGCAACCGGAAAAGATGAACGAGTGCAGAAAGCAATGTATTGAATCTAGTTTAAGTTTACATAATTCTCAACGCTAATAAAGGTATGTATCATCATCATCATGTTTTCAGTTCCATGTTTAACTAAAACAGTAAACAGATATTACCTGCAACGTAACGTAAGCATCTCGAAAGATCGAACAAACTCCGTCACACCATCGACTTTTACTAGCATTTAGGAAGAGGGGTCAAGTCCAAGTCAGTATTCAAGAGATGGGAGTCCAGGGAGCAGGTTTTGAGCATCAGCATTGCTCATCCTCTCCACCGAGCTTCGGTTCAAGGACTCGGCTTCTTGTTTTCCGAGCTTCAGTATGTCTTCAGGAGAAAGGATCTTGATGTACCAGACGTTGTTCACAAATGCCCTGCATATGCATTCACTTTGATCACAAGCTAATTTTTCGAAATCAAGAAATGCTTAACTAATAGATGGTGATGCTTACTCCCACGGATCGTCGCCAAGGAGAAGAATGTCATTCTCCCTGTCGACGAATACAAGCTGCCAGCCTGATCTTTGAGGGTCTTCAAGCAACCCTTGAATCCCAAACATCTGACCCAATTCGTGTCGCAGCTCCTGATAGCTGCTGAATCGGGCAATGTCCAGTGACCGACCAACGGACCCTGTTTTATAGACCTACACCAGAAGTAACAGTCAGTTGCTGCATGCTCAAGTGCACAAGAAACAACATAAGATCTCTAACTAGCACCTTAACATAGGTACGGGCTTGCGTTGGTTGGTCGACTTGTCCTGCATTGTGCATTAAGTCGGAAGAATCTTGCACGTAGCCGTATAGAGGATTCTGATACCCAGATGGTCCTAATGGCATAGGAAACATATCAGATTGAACAGAAGACGTAGCAACACGGGACACGGTAGTGGGTAGCAGGAGAGCAGAGGAGTCGATATTGGCACCGAAAAGAGAGTGATTCTGCACATCCAAGCTGCAGGTTTCCTGCTCCACAGAAGCATCTTTCCCAGAATATGGCGGAAGCAGCTTGGAATTTGGACCACCACTGACCGGGGACTGAGAAAATTTCGCCGCCCACGAATGCTGGGGGGAAGGCTCGTCGAGCATGGCCTGGCTAGCGCACGACAAGTTCAAATGATTACCACTTCCTTCGCGACAAAGTGTGCCCAACATGTTCTGCACAGTAGAATGAGCCATAGATGCTGGGAATTTGATCTCCGAGTTTGGAAATTCGGGTTTCGTAAATGAAGGGGAAGGAATATCCGAAGGGTGCCTCTGCTGGAGCTGATCATGTTGCTCCAAATATGCTTCCTGATAAGTATGATGCTGCAGATGTTCTTCAGATTGGTTGTCAGCTTGCTGTTGCATCGGTCTCTGCGTGTTATCGGAGAGCATTTGGGTTTGCAGAGGAAGTGAGAGAGAAGAAGCCGATGGCTGGACGACATGCTGTTGTTCCGATTGAGGATTCTGACTACCTGAATGTTGAAGATAGTGAAGGGGCTGCTGAAACGACATTAGTTGGTGTTTCAGCATCTCGCCGCCTCCAAAGTTCTGCATTCCGACTCCGGCAGCCAGGATTGCCTGATATTGCTGGTTGAGATCATTTCTTACGCCAGTCGGGTCAAATCTCTGCTGCATCCAAGGTAGCATTCCAACAGACTGAAAATTTATAGAATTGAAACCTTGCTCACTCGCTTCACCTCTCAACCATGGCATCCCATTGATAGCTTCAGAGCCAATATCTGAGATAGAAGCCAAAAACATTACCATACGAGGTGGACCGGATAAGTTTGCAACATTCGTGATAATCATGCATAAACTTCATAACAGAGCAGGATAACCAGACAACAAAGGAAGATGAAATAAACAGGTGATTGTGAAGTATGACTTTGTCTGAGAAATCCGGGGTGGTGCGAACTTGAGGTGGGGCTTGTACCTTGAAAAGATGATGCTCCAGGATACCATGGTCGTTTCAGTCTGAGAGGAAATAGCGAAGGGTACATGGGAAACGTCGTCAAAGGTTCGATTTCCCATAAGGATACCCTCGGCTGTCTCTCGCCAGCTGTTGATTCATCCCAACCAACCTTTAAAAAAAAATGGATGAAAATGTAGAACAGAGTCCATAAATGGTAATGTTCAAGAAAATGAAAGATAACCTTAGTCATCAAGGAAAAACTCAACACTTGAGCAAGTAAACTGATCCCACAACATTATTTTGTGACAACAATTCTGCAGTTTACGTTGCAAACGATCTACTTTTACTAGGAAGAACAAAACGAATATGCTTGCATTTCCGATTTCATAATAGAACTCGTAAAGGATAAGTAAATGCTGAATATTGTCACACCAATAAAAAACTTGTGGATATTTTTACGAAGCCCCTTGGAGGACCTACCATCTCAAGATTTGTTACAGCTCTTGGAGTTCGAAGAAAATTTGGTTTTACTGGAGGCATTGTTGGATAAAACAAAAAACATTTGCCTATTCTTTTAAGTTGAAAAGGGTTGGTGGCACACTGCTAGGGTGTCTACAAAAGGACAGCATTAAAGTAGTCTTAATTACCTTAACCGAGCGCCAATGAGAATTAGCCCAACGAACAGGATCTAAGTCGCCAATGCCAGTAATCGTACCCATGTATCTGGAAAATGCAATATCCATGCACAGTAAGATCAAGAGTTCAGAAAACAAAATGTCGAGCAAACATATTTTGACCGAATTCATGCCCCTCCAAAAGAAGATTCATTATATAGTATGTTTGTAGCTACATGTAGGGCATTATTACATACCACAGAATGCAAATATAGAGTAAGAAGTTTGCTAGAAAATAGTTCCCTAAGCAAGAAATAATATAGTTAGCATTATCAGTATCTACGACTAATCAGCTGATTTCTTGATTGATTAGACCATAATCAGTAAATTGCTTATGTAAATAGCACTTAGGATTTCATCCCCCTCGCAGTTGAAGCGCGTAGGATTTTAATCTCCATTCCAGTCGAAACAATTAAAGAAAGTCAATATACAAAGAACAATAATCTAGCAAAATGAATCCATTAAAATTCCATCTACAATGCATGGATGATATGCAAATCTTGATTATAGCTAGACATTTATTCAACTTATATATTAGATCATTACCGGTAAAATAATAGTGTAATGATGGTAGAGAAGTAAAATGACATGTTTCCAACAGATAAATTAAAGTATCAATATACCTGCGGACACTAGATTCTTCGGTTTCAAATAGCATGCGGAACCGCATTCCAACAGAAACTCGTGTGTGATAGACGGCTTTGGCATACTTGGAAAGAGGTATGACGAATTCAGATGGACTAGCCCTGATGTCACAAGTTTTGTCAGGAGTTGCATGCACAGAAACGTAAAACTAAATAAATAAGAACTTAATTTATTACCACCTGGGGTTATAGAAAACAGTGAAGCAGCTATTAGTTGCGGCAGCATGAGCTGCGGCAGCAAGTAGTCCAATGTGCATACTGTCACTTGAAAGAACAGATGACGGCATCACAGTTTGAGGTCGAGTGGCACGGCGAATGCCCAAAAAGAGCTGATTTTTTTCATTCCTAAGTCAAACAAGGGTGCATTTTATCACATCATAACAAGATTCAGGTGAATAAACTTTGCGGATCTGTACGTAAATTATACCAGATAAATAGAACAGAGTCCCCAGCAACAAGACGTTTGGCACTGACAAAGACACTCCAGCCAGTAGTGAGTAAATGACGCTTAGGCTGACCTGAGAGAAGAAGTGTCAATATTTACAACTTAACAGGTCAAAATAAATGCAAAGCATGTAATAGCCATCATGCATGTATCTAAGTTTCTCTGCTTGATTGAATCATGGAATGTTCAACACCGAAAGGATGAGCAATCGGGGGATGCGGAAATATCAGCATAATACAGGATTTTGCTTTCTGGTTCCTTTGATGAGACCAATAGAATTTTATAATTTACTGCTTACCATATATCTTCACACTAAGTTCATCTCCGCAGTATATTTGTGGGCTCATGTTCTCTCCCATAAAAGTAGACCGTGCAGGACGACACGAGCTCCAAGCCTCAAATTTCTAAAGTTAATAGTTTATTTTTAAGGGAAATTAAGCATCATATCCATAAAAAGATCTGACTGGAACTATCACATTAAATCAGCACTTTTTGTTTGAGAAATCGGAAGATTAAGGAGGAAACCTAATGAAAGCAGTTCAAGCTGTCATTTGTTTAAAAAATTTAACTAAAGAATGAATTAGGAGCAACAATTTGCCAGCTCTGCATGTGTTAGATGGATCTAATATTGAATAAGAAAACAAAAAAAATCAAATGGATCAAACAGTGAGACTGTGTAAGAATAACCATGCAACTATTTTATGGTTTCCTGACAACAAAGAAAGATTCATTCAACTATATTCATCAAACTCGAGGTTTCAAATAAGAGATAACTTGAGGGGAGGCAATGTTGTCAGAATGACAGCAATTGTGATGGTGTAAGACTGTCGGTAAGTTGTTGATAGATGAAGGCAGAGTTTTGGTGTAAGGGAAAATGAAACATAGTTAAATGGTTTCATTATTTATTTAAGTATTAGTTGGAATATAGTACAGGGTTGCTATGCTTTTAATGTTTATTCAGTTATCCCCAGAAAGAAAAGATGCTTGTACTAGCTAGTGGAAATGTTGGACCACATTTTTTTCCTCATTAAATGAAATGTTTGCTAAAGGAGAGGGCAAGAAAGAAATTTCAGAACACAGTTCTATCTCTTGATTTACTCAATCTCACTGCTTCTCTTCTTTAATTTCATTGTCTCTTCCAAATCCCTTCATTTTTAGAAATATTTGTCAATGAATATAATACAAAAGATGAGGACAAAAAAAGGTAATAAAACAAATTTCTCAACATCTTTAGCATTATGTAAAGTAGGTGGTGGTTGATCACTAAAGTAAAGGCAAGATAATCCTTGTAAGCAAATGTTCCATCAAATCAATCACCTTTGCTATCATAAATACTTCAATGCATTTTATCCTGTGACAGAGTGTGATTTCTAAAGGAAAGATTTTAGGATACTAATGGGAAGAAGTGATGTTTCGGATTTGACTAGTTCAGCCAAGAAAATTATAGAAAACTAAACATTATTTTGAAATCCTAGACTCGAAAACATAGAAAAAGAAAATTAAAAAAAAATGAATGAATGAATGAAGCAATAACTGCTGCTTGCTGATGGGAACTTTGACAATACTACGCGAGAGGCTCTGCAAGAATCTAACAGGACACGCTGGGGAATCATGTAATCAGGGACGATAGTCAAAACAAGATAATGCAAGCTTTTACACTTAGCACCTTCCCTCTCCTCATACGCATCATTCGACTGATTCCACAACACTAAGGAGATAGACAAGTTTCAGAGTTCACTCCACTTTTAGTTCTCATGCGCTAAGATAATCAACATGACAATAGAGTTCGATGAAGGCCCGAATTCAGCCATGCAGCTGAAAATCTCTAATGCCAATCTATAAATGTTTGAACCTTTTGGGTTCTTGCAAGAAACTAAAAACATAAGCACATCTTGGCATCTATAGTTCCACAACTCTGTGCATAACTGAAAACGGAAAAATTATAACCGAGGTAAGGGGGATAAGGCCAAATAGCTGAAAACAAGAATTCCAAAATTCACATATAACAACTACAGCATATCACATCATCAAAGGATTTAAATTAAAGTTTTTGACAGATCAAAGATGGAACCTACCCCGAAAAATGTGCCTAAACTTCCATTCAACATCATGGAGATCCCTTGCGATAAGTTCTTGAGCAGGTGGCGTTTGTGAGAAATCCTTATGCACCAAAGAAAATTGAGAAAAGCTGTAAAATAAGTTTTCTAGCAAGGATGATTAGACAAGAATTAAGGTATACCAAGGGTGGGAAAACTTTCTCGGCAGCACGACGAGGAACAGAGAAGCCTCCATGCGTGCTAGTATCACTTGCAGTAAGAGTCTTGCAAAAGTAATTGGTTGGTTGATTGCTAGGAATTCCCAGTTCCACAGGATGATATGCATCTTTCTGCTCTTGCTGCATCCAAGTAAAAAATATTTAGGTCACTTTCTATTATGAGTGGAATGAGTAGTGAATGTACAGATGAAGATGAAATTACCGGAGTCAGAGGCTGCAATGTCATCTGAGCATATACTTCATCAGTTTCAACATCTGCCTGTGAATCAACGAATAAACCAACTACTTATTAAGGTTTATCCGACTATAACGAGTTAGTTAAAAACATGGGCCATAAACATCTACTTCTGGAAACTCACATGCATAGTAACATTATGGAGTTGGCAGATTAACTGAGGCTGCAAGCTAGGGTAATTGGGTATATGGGCATCCACTTCTTTGTTAGTGGTGGCAGCAACCTGTGCAAGTTTCCCGTCAGCATATATCAAAGCTGTGTTTCACCGATAATAACTACATAATTCTAGCAAAACATTTGAAACTGATGAAATCATAACATAAAGAAGTCAGAGAAACCTGCTCGCTATGACCCTGAGGGAAGTAAACCACACGACTTCCAACTGTTGGCAAGGACACTAGAGGGCCAGCACAGGCGTGCCATAGCTCGGAATTCAAGCACTTCTTCTCCCCTTCCATAATCCAATACCATTAAGACAATCCATCAAATAAAATCAAGGCCAGTTTCAGTCCAGTTAACTAAGAGTCCATCCAAGAAAAGGAAAAAATACAAAACTTGAAACTTTACAAGAGTTTCAAATACAAGGGCAAAGTGAGAGAGAAATATCAAGAGAATTCTACCAAAAAAACAAAAAAGAAAGGAGAAAGAAAACCCACTTGCTAAAAGAATGAAAATAGAAAGAGATGTTATAATTGGTACCTTCATGAGCCTGCTGACCCATCTCTGATGTTGAAAGCTTCATAGTATCTATCTATCCACACTTCACTCAAACACAAATAATTATTAATTATATTCTTTACCGATCAATAGAATTAGCCGTTATAATCCCAGCTGAAACAGAACTCAAATTAACAATTGTTGGAAGTTAAAACCCCAAAACCTTAGCCATTTTTTCAAATACATATTCTCTTGCTTCCTGGTTCGCTCTTCCCCAATCTCAACTGGCATTTTCACTCCACCAACAATTGTGGCTAAATTTCACAAGAAGCCCACAAAAACAAACCCCTTACAACCACCGAATATGAGCCCACCATTGTTAATCTAGAAACCCCAAGAGAATTAACCCAGATCGATGCATTCCTCAGTCTCCAACGAGAAACCCTCAAAAAATGGAAAAGCCCTCCACTTCTCTTTTACCCCTATAGTTTAGCTTCTTGATTATGCAGCAAATAGTTGGTGAAAGTCGAGAACTTTTTACTTAAGCCTATCGCTGTCACTCTCGACTTTCCTTCAAGAAAACCAAGTGATCGAAAACTGAAATCTTGAGGCTTTCCTCCATGTCACAGTCCACCCGACCAAGTCCGACCTGGTGGCAGTCGCCCCAGGGGAGAAAGGCAGAGAGATATAGAGAGAGAAAAGGGCAGGAGGAGAGATAATAAAGATATATACAGAGAGAGATTATAATGCAAATTACTGTGCTGATGATGCTATGCAAATAGCTCAGCCAGTGTCCCTCTTTGTGCTTCTCTCTCTTTGTTATCGAGAGAGAGAGTGTAGGAAAGAGAGATATCTCAGCCGTCCATGCAGCCGTACGACGAATCCTGCCCGTTCCACCAAAAAAAATGATTTGACAGGAAGCATGTGCCACCATCATTCAGTGGTCGCTGTCAGAGTACGGACATCAAAAATATAATATTGCTCGTGATAGTGAACGAGGAAAGGGAAGAAAGTTGAAACCATTACCCAAACTTTTTCCTCCTCCCATTTCTCGCCTCAATCCCTTTCTACACCGCTCTTGAGCTATCAAAAAATTGAAAACTAATTTCAGACAGAGATCCCTTGTAGTAAAACTATATTAAAATGGAGGGACTCTGCTTAAAAGGTCTCTCTCACCCTTGAATGCATGGACGAGTTCTATTTTTTAATATCTCCCTTTGATCTCGACAGTAGAGTTGTAACCGAATCGAGTTAATATCTATGAACAAAAAGGTTTTAACGAATGTTTAAAGATCAAAAAGCTTGTGTTATAAGAGAATAAATGAAATGTGATTGTGTTGCAAAGGATAGTTATGAGTGTTTTTAGCAAGAAAAATATTTTCATTTATCATAAAAGATCAATCAAGATTTTATATCATAGGATGAAATTACACATAAAAAGAAATGATAATAATAATAATAAAACCTCCATTAAATAATGGACATGCAATTAAGAATTTGGACCATGTGAATACTGATATGGTCCATTCTGAAATATGGGACCATTTTTATTTTTTTAATTTTCTAATAATACTATTTTACCAACAAGGAATATGGGATCACTATGGCTTTGCCTTCTTTCTTCTTGGAACCTCATTTTGCCCACACTTTCTACTCATATTCAAATGCTAAATCTAATACATCATCACATCTGTCTAAATTGTATAATTTTTCTTTTTGGTTTGTCTCATCTATTTGTTTCATTTTCCAAATTGGCAAAATTTTTCACTCATCAATAGAATATTAATTTCACTACACTATAAAAAAAATTACAAATTTTACGACGAATTTGCGTCAAAAAAAGGGTTGCGGTTTAGCGACGGACTAACGACAAAATTGCGACGAAATAAAATTTTAATTGTCGCAAATTCGTCGCTAAGTTCTTTCTTTCTTTATATGTATATTTTTTAGTATGTATAATAAATGAGTTTAGCGTTTGGTTTAGTGGTAACGCGTAGGGGTGTACACGGTCCGGTTTGAAGGTCGAAGTATGGACCAAACCAAATAATACAGTTTGAAAAATTCTCTAACCAAACCGGCCAAATTAATTTTTCAAACCAAACCAAATAGAACGGTTTGGTTCGGCCGGTTTAACGGATTGGAACATGACTTTAACGAGCAAAGTCAAAACATAAAAAAATTCTATTTTTAGCAATAATTTATTTGAGAAATTAAAAAAAAATAATGGTTCACATCGACAAAGTACAAGACAATCATAATAGAAACAAACAATTTATGACATCAATATATAATAGTTCATATTTCATTCTCAAACATAATAGTTCGTAAAATGTCACATTATTACGATGCGACAATGGTGAAGCCGACCAACGCTTGAATTAAATTATGAGATTGTAATATTGGATAGTTTAAGGTTTATTTTAAATTTCAATAAATAAATAAAAATGTAGGAGAAAAATAAAAATTCTATGATTTTGTACAGTATAGGATTCATACTTATTCTGAGAAGATAATAAGGGTAAAAGGAGAGAAAAAGAAGAGACGTTTGCAAATAAATAAATAAAAATGTAGGAGAAAATAAAATATATGATGTTGCGTAAAGGATTTGAACTTGTACATTTTAAAATTCAAAGTATAGCTTGAACCACTACACTAAATGTACTACATTAATATTTTTAGTACAATATATAATTTAAATATTTATTAAAATTATAAACGGTCCGGTCCGGCCCAAACGGCCGATTTCTGTACTCAAACCATGGACCAAACCAAATTATACGGTTTGAAATTTATGGTCCGGCCGGCCGATTAATTCACTTGCCAAACCGGCCAAATTATTTCGGTTCGGCCGATTTGGCCGGTTTGGACCAAACCGTGTACACCCCTAAATACGCGTGCGGGAGGTGTGCCGAGTTCGAATCCTCTTAGACGTAAACCACCAAATTTGATGGTTGGACCTGCTGCCCGTTCAAAAAAACTCAAAAGTTATTTTTTGAAGGAAAATAATTTGCGACGGATTCAATTTTCGATCATAAATTATTTTGCGACTGACTTTGCCGTTGCAAAACCGCAAAATTTTTATAGTGTTGCACTCACAAACATTGGTAAATTGTACCAAAAGCAAATAGGACATGTTAAGCGGGACAGAGGGAATATAATATTATCATAAATGGGTAAAGTTTATTTTAAGTCTCTCGCCCACCTAAAAACGAAGCTACCATTAAACTACAACACTACCCTGAATTAAAATAGGTTGTTGCATGTTATATCAAATTCCATTTGGGACTAGCTCAATTTATAGGTGCATTGGATTTGATGGTGTAATTTGTGTATTTATTTACAATGTACTTGATTGCTAAATGTTGTTAAATGAGATGAGTTACAAGTTAGAGGTAGTGGTCCAAAGGAAAAGGTGCATGAAGGGAGTAGGAAGAAGTAGGTGAGAGGTGTAAGGATGAAGGGGAGGGAGGTGTGCATCCATTGAGTTGAGAAAGCTAAGTTGCATAATGTCCTTTTTTGCAGTTTCTGAATGTGACACTAGCAAACTTTGACAGCAACTGTTGATTCTATAAAGCATGCTCATCTTCCATAAATTCTAACGATACTTCATCTACTATCGAGCCGAATTTGAGTCTAGGTAAAAATTTGTGCGAGACGGTCAAGAAATATCTCAAAAATTCTTTCCGATCAAAATATGCGGAAATGTTTCATGGTAAACTCACTCTTGAGAGGGATGAACCAATATTTCTCGGTTTCAGGTTAGGCATGCCTAAACGATTTAAGCGAGTTTTATCCATTAATCCAAGTCAAACCAATCTAATATACCTTAATTGGGGATTAATAAACACTATTTGCAATGGGTGAACTCATTTGGATATAGATAAAACCCGCCTAAACCGTTTTGTCATATCTTAATGGGTCGTGATTCTCGAAAAGTAAAAAATATGCTAAATCCCTTGAAACCTGGTCAAATCTCTTAATTTCTACAAGTTTCCTTATCTTTTTTCAATTATTTATTCTACCAAAAATAAGAATTTTCAATTATATCATAATTTATATGTATTCATCAATTTAAAACATATAAATCTTTTTTCATCTATATTTTAACATTTTTTATGATTAATTTTTTTAAAACATCTTTTATTATCTATTAAAAATTATAATTTTTTTACCTTAAAAGTATATTTAGATAATATAGTTTTATTAGAAAAATAATAAGATAGATATTAATTAAATCAATTAAGCTCACCAATATAGGATTATTCGATCTGGTAATTAAATTGTAATCAATATTCTTGAACCAATATATTTTAAATTCTAGTTTTTTTTAAACTAACTCGATTTAATTGAGTCATGAGTCATGCACCAATTTCGACCATAATTGATATCCATACCAAAATATACCCTAACATGACTTCTGCAATTTGGACAACACTCCAGTTTGGGATTAATTAGGTGTGAAAAAAGCCCAACCCCAAATGGCCTAAATTTTATATGGCTAATTGTGGCCCAAATTTATGCGATAGAATATATGTTTTTTTAATATTGAAATAAGCTTTATTAGAATAAATAAAACAAGTGCCAAAAGCACTTAGAATATAAACTTGGATGTGTACCCAAGAGAGAAACAATCGGATACGGAAAATTTATGGGCGGAGTTGGGACTTCGACCAGTTGGTCACGAGATCAGAGTTAGTTTGTATAACGAAAATACTTTACAAACTTGTACTTTATAATTGACAGGTCGTAATCAGTTTGTGGTTTTGAAATTTAGCGATTAGCGAATTTGAAAGATTAATCAGCTTCATATATACTTCAATACTTAGTGTGTTGAGTTTTAAAATCCAAGCAAATAAATAAGCAAAACAGCAGAGTACAAAATAATTTATAAAGATTCGGACACAAAAATCCTACGTCATCTCTTCAAACTGATAGTCTGGAAATCACTAAGCTTTGAGTTACAACGAGGTCTCACTATCTATTGCTAGCTGGTAGATGTCTGTGTCCACCAGTTCATTATCTCACTCGTCCAAACCTCTGATTTTCTCCGCTTCTTTATAACTGGAGTGTGGGTATACCACACAACCTCCTTATGGTCCTTGGAAACTCTTATAGTTCTTCCCTGAACTGTCAAGCTTGTGGCTAAAAGCCCGTGAAAGTCTCTGTTGGAGAGATACACTGACTGTTGTGTTCTTACTTAGAAAGTAAGAACACCAAGATGATTACTCGAGCTTGAGAGCAACAAGTCTCGTGTCCAAAGATGGCACACAGTAAGCTAGATTGTAGCCTCGAACTTAGAAAGCTTTGAGTTTAAATTTTTTTACACATTTGGATGTTCAGTAGTTCAGTTGTCAGTAGTCTTCTCTTCTAAGGCACTTCGTCTATTTATAAGCGATGTGAGATGAGTTTGAAATAAGAGCCATTAAGATATATTTTTTATGTGTCCAATTCGGTGTCTCTCTTTTCTGCAACGGACATAATGCTTTTCTTGTAGTTCTGCACCTGTTACTGTTTTTTCTGACACTGGAAGTTGACTTTAACAACTTTGTGTCAGAACGACTCTGCAGTCCTAGGAATCACAACAAGTTGAGAAATCTTCATACTTTGAGGAATTTTTCTTAAAGTCTGGTTTGTAAAGGATTCATTTGACTTGTTCTCTTCATTTCTTTACGTGAGTTAGACTTGTATACTGGTGTTGATGACGTCAGTCAGTTATCTGAATGTGATTTTCCCAAACTGGTAGCCAGTTCTTCAAAATTGGTAGCCAGTTTCTTCTAACTTCCTCGCGTAGTCCAAACTAGTGTGTCGGTTCCTGAAAATTAATTTGTCTTAACCAGCTCTATTACAACTCTATAATCACCCTAATAGAATTTAAAAGTTGAACAAACTAAAGCTAATCTAGAGACACTTCTAAGCACTCCTAAGTAAGTACTGATTTAACACACCAAAATAATAACAAGGAATAAAACAGACTATTTCCTAACAAATCACATTTCGTAATGTCGTGTTTTATAATTTTTTTAATGTGCAACTAAAAAGAAGTATCATATCCTTTATTTGGGATAGAAATTATTAAGTATTTTGTTTGTGTCTAATAAATTATGATTTTAAGTTTTAATAAAACTATTTGAGTTAAATAAAATTTAAATTAATATATTATATTAAAAGAATTGTCATGATTTATGACTAGTGTTGATTAATTGTATAAATCATTGTCATGAAAAAAAAATATATATATATATAGAGGTGTAATCATATCACAAGTCCTTCTTAGATGGGAGAAGAGAATAAATCATGACCTTTGATTTGATAAAATAAGTGGTCCAGATTTAATATCTCTATTTATTTTGTTACTTAATTTATGAATTAATTTATTGTAATAAGGGTATTTAGGTAAGTTAAACATGGGGGGACCACAAAAAAATTCCATATTCTCTTTTCATTTCAAACTCACGTATTTCTCTCTTCAACATATTATCTCTCCTCTAATTTCCTAATAGAACTTGAATTAATCATATCTCATTCAATTTAAATTATTTTTTAACTTACTGTATATCAAATTAAAGATAATTTAATTATATTTCAAACGAAATCACTATTGCATATGTTTCGAAAAAGATAATCGTAGTAAAAATAAGATACTGCAACTATGCATATGTAGATAATGCATATTTACAAGCTTAATAATGCAACTTATATCTGAAAAATATATAAACATGAAAATATGCATTATCTAAGCCTGTAAATATGCATTATATAAGCCTGTAAATATGCATTATATACCCAGTTGCAGTATAATAATCACAACAAAAATGTTTCTCTGAACTTTTTCATTATTATACACATGCATACATATTTTCGCTCTTACTGCCCGGATCTTCTTCAATCTCTCAACTCTAAATCGCGTTTTGTGTTTTTTCTTTTCAATGAAGTGAAATTTCTGGAAGGAGAAAAAGATTTTACTTGTCGTTTGTTGTATCAATTTCCTTGATTCTATTTTTCTGATTATTGCCGATTGTGGGGGAAGAAGTGGACTGTGGTGATGGTGGAGAGGTGGCATCAGCTGCGGCCGGTCCACCTATCGAGAATCCTGAAACTGCTGCTTGAAGAAGGGCTCAACGTTATTCAGGATAGTTGTGATTTTTTTTTTTGCCAATATTACCCTTAATTTGCAAGTTTTTTATTCTACCGAATGCAGCTTTTAAAATCCGGCCCCAAATTAATCTTAACCATCCAAATCATGTTTTTAATGACCCAGATTCATTCTCATCTCCCATATAAGGGGTATTTATCACTTTAACGCACTCATATATATATATATATATATATATATATATATATATATATATATAGAGAAGGGATCATATGCTAATAGATTAAAATATGCTAAATGAGAATAATTGTGAGCCATTAGATTAGATGTGATGGACGGTTATGATGATTGTTTTTTATTATTATTTTTTAGTTATTGCATAAGGGTAAATTAGAGAATTTAAATGTTTCAGTTATTTAATAACCATAAATCTGAGAAATCTCAGCCTTAGATTTCATCAAAATCAATGGATGAAAATCATTCCTATTTAACATATTTAATATTTTAGCATGAGATCCAATCCCTATATATATATATATATATATATATATATATAGATTGAGGGTAGAGTGTGACAAAGGCCCATTTCTCGTGACATAATTCATACTCTAAAGCCTACTCATTACACCTTTTTACTAAATTTCTTCCACCTGTCGATAAATTGTGTAGCCGGCTTGGCCGGCTTTTGATGCTTGCTACTTCGTTAAAATATAAAAAATCAAATTCCATATCATTTTTAATTATTTTTGTTTTTATCAGATACATAATTATAGATAATTTATATCAAGTTTATTTTATGATTTGCCACCTAATATATTACTCCTTCCTCCGTCAAGTGTAATTAGTCTTTTATAAAAAATAAGATTAATGTGATGGGACAAAGAGAATATTAATAGTATTTGAATGAGAAAACAAACTTAAAAAATTTAAAGTAATTAATTTTAAAAATTTTCATTCAGGTTACCTTAGAATTATGACAAAAACTTTATTAGATGTAAAATGATAATCAATTATCGATTCAAAATTAAAATAATTTAAACTTTCTAATTCCAAATTTTTTATTAAAGTTCCGAATATGACACGTAACTAAAATTAATATTATCTTTGGAGAAATATTTTTGGTCGGTGAAATTGTGTGTTGGTTTAGATGAAGAAATAATCATGTGCTGTATAATACTACATCACTAGTCATAGGTGATAGGATCCAATAATTTGTTTGATGAATTAAATATCAACATTAATTCACATAAAAGGGGCTTTGAGTTTTCAGCCTAAGTTCATAACCCATTTATTAATACAAAATCATTATTGTAAAAATCTCCAAATAATCGGCGTCTAGGTACCGCCTAGATCGCATAATCTGCCTATACGCCAATTTAGATGGCCGATTAAACAGGATATGCGCCATATAATTGATTTAGGCAGTTTATTTTTATATTTTTAAAAAATTAAAATTTATATAATTTTTATTTTTTATTTATTCATAAATATTAAATATAAAAAAATAGCTTACCGATTAACACCCCGCTTAGAAAACGTCTAGACCCTGCCTAAATCGCGTAGGCGCTGAACTCTACTTAGTTCATAGGGATTTTTATAATTTTGTACAAAAATTATTATCTTAATAAAATATAGTATTCCAATTAAAAAAAAGAAAATGTTCAAAATTATTATTATTCTCTAGCTAATATACATTCCATATGAAAACGGAGGGCTTCTCACATCTCATTACAATTATTAGTTTTATAGAAAAAAAAAACTTTGAACGAAACATTATTATCATTGATCGATCATGGAATCGGTCGACCCTCCAAACACACATAAAATCTCCCATTGACATATCCCCTAAAAAAATTGTAGGAAAGCATACTCAATTATGTGAAGGACACAATTATTTCATATTCTCTTTTTGAAGAATAATATTTTGTTATTTTTAAATCAATAATTCAGGTGAGGTAGCCAAATAGTGGTTGTTGGGACCGTAAACTCCGACATTAGTATGATATTGTCCGCTTTGGGCATCACAAGCCCTCACGGTTTTGTTTTTGGGTATCACCCCAAAAGGCCTCATACTAATGGGAGTTATGTGGACTCTTATATACAAGGAACTCTTTCCTTGTTTCACCAATGTGGGACTTTGGGTTTGACATACCCAACAATCCTCCCCTCAAACCAAATGGACCACATTCTCGTGGCTTCTCAACGAAGGACCATATACCCATGGCCTCCCCCATCAATCGATCTCATCGCATCGATATCTAACCCGTGCTACTCTCTTTCGCATCGGTATTCACAAAGAGGGGCTTCCCACAACCACACCCGAGTCCTCCAAGCTCGGTTTTACCACACTAGAGTCCACCACCACTTCGGTCCCCCAACTTTGCCCGATCCTGGGCATTCGTGGGTTTCTCATTCCCACAGACGGCGCCACTTGTTGGGACCGTAAACTCCGACATTAGTATGATATTGTCCGCTTTGGGCATCACAAGCCCTCACGGTTTTGTTTTTGGGTATCACCCCAAAAGGCCTCATACTAATGGGAGTTATGTGGACTCTTATATACAAGGAACTCTTTCCTTGTTTCACCAATGTGGGACTTTGGGTTTGACATACCCAACAGTGGTGCCCAACTAATTAACAACCTTCAATATAGGCCTTCTACAGTTACATTTATTTCAGGAATCTCATGATTATTTTTGTCTACCCAAAATTGATTAGTTACTTTTATTTTTTACATATTATTTATTATAAATTGACTTGTCTGAAACTATACAGTACATGTAATATTAAAATACTTTAATATATTATACAATAATAATCAATTAATCGAATATTATTTTTATAAAAAAATATAATTTACTATTATTAATATGTGTAAAAGAGCATTGCATATCCTTTTTTGAAAAGATTATCCAAATTGTAGGGAGTCACACAACCTAGGAGTGCGCGCGGTTTGATCGAAACCGGTCAAACCAAATTAATTCAGCCAATTTAGCTAGTTTAAGAAAAGTGAATTGGTCGGATTAATTTGATAAATCTTAAACCAAATAATTTGGTTTGACTGACGGTTTGAAGGGTGAAAACGGTCGTTTCGGCTAGACTGACCGTATATATAAAATTATTTTAAATATAATAATAATAATTATGAAATATTATAAAGCTAAAATATTAATTATATTGATTTCTATACCAAATAATTATATTATTTTGAATCAAACATTTATAAATTAACTTCTATTTTCTTCTCTCTTGCAACCGCAGTCTCATTTATTTATTACTCGTCATTGATTTATAATTTATGGCAAGTAAATTATATTTATTTTAATTCTATTTTAAAATTATTTATACATTGATATTCAAAATTGTGAAAATGATATACAAATTTCATTATTTGCACTATCAGTCGAATAATTTTTCAAACCGTTTAAATCAACCAAATCAAACCGTTTTTAATATGATTTGGCCGGTTTGAATCATAATAATTAAGATTGGTTTGGTTTGTAAAAATTTTAAACCACAACTATTAATGTGACCGTTATTTCGCCTTCAAACCGACCAAACTGGGCAGTTACACCCTAGTGGAAATAACAAAATACATTTTTCTTAGTTAATTTTAAATATAGTAGTTATAATTTAAAATAATAAAAAACCAAAAAATACAATTTCTATCGCTCAGCTCAAAAGAAAATTTAAAAATCATCTCGTGACCCTCACCACCTTCTTTCTCCCTCCTTCACACCTCTCTCTCTAGCTGGGTTTGATTATTTCACACGGTAGAAGCTGAGCTCAGAGTTGTTTGTTGCTACTACTTTTTTCTGTAGGTTTGCTTGGTGCACTGTGTCGGCATTTCTTGAATTTGGGCGTTTGTAGGGTGTTTCTCCTTCAATTTTCTGCCGCCATTATTGGTGCTTATTGTCGTATATCTGTACTTCATTCTGGTTAGTTTTTATGATCTGAGTTTAATGTTGTTTTTTTTGGGTCTTTCGAGCTGCAAGTTTCGAAGTTAGATGCTGTTAGTCCACTGTTTCTTCCTGGGATTTGTGCTGGATCTCAATGATTGGGGGTTTGTCGCTTCTGATCTTGAATACAGCTTTCTTTACTGCAAATGGGAATTGTTAGTTCTGTTTGGTTCTTGACTGGGCCTAATTTTTTGTACTCTTTAAGTTTTTTGGGTACTGGGCGATTGTTAAATTTCGCATTTTTGGTTTTCTTGGGATTTATATGCTGATTTTTTTAATGTATTTCTTCATACAGATTCTTCCCACGATTTTGCTGGAGGGCTTGGTTGAATTAATTGTAATAGGGAGATAGAATAAAGAAAAGGAAGAACTTTGAGGGGAGGAGATGGATATGTATTGATTAAATTGGAATTGTTGCTTCTCAGATGAAATGACAACTGATATGGCACAAAGTTTGAGATCAAACAGGTCTTCATTTGGTTCGAGCAATGGGTTTGAAACCCCTTCACACAACACTTTTACCTCCAACGGCGACGATTATGACTCTGATGGTTCCAATTTTTCCCCACTGTATGTTATTTCATTTCATCATCTGTTATTTTTGGCCTTGCCTTGCCTTTACCTCTATTTGGTGATTAATTAAATGGTTTTAAATGACCAGTCTTTTAAAACATTTATACTTGCTTTACTTACTTTATTATGCCATCTGAGTTGCAGCACTCCGAATACCCTCTCTTCAGTTATGCCACCCGAACTTGCTGGAGCTATACCGTTGATTGACAAGTTCCAGGTGAATGTCCAAATTATCCTATTTCATAGGTTGCAATGAATAATATCCCTCTTTAGGCGTAGCTTTCAAATATAAACACATATTTTTTGGTGTGAATGGGCATTTTTGGACAGTGGACTCTTTTAGTTTTGATGAACTTTCTTCTTTTAGGTGGAGGGATTTTTGAGGGCTATGCAGAAGCAGATTAGTTCAGCTGGAAAACGTGGTTTTTTCTCTAAAAAGACTGTTGGAATGCAAGTTCGTGAAAAATTCACCTTTGAGGATATGCTATGCTTCCAAAAGGTTTTGAGTGAAAATGTCTGGATACTGCTGTCCCTCTTTCGAATTCTGAATCTAATTGCATTTGGTACCTTTTGACAGGATCCTATCCCAACTTCACTGCTGAAAATAAACAGCGATCTTATTAGCAGGGCAGTTAAGCTATTCCAAGTAATCCTGAAGTATATGGGAGTGGATTCCTCCGACCGTGTTTCTCCTACGAGCTTAGATGAGCGCATTGAACTTGTTAGCAAACTGCTCAAGCATTCTTTGAAGCGCTCTGAACTTCGAGATGAACTCTTTATGCAAATATCAAAACAGACAAGAAATAATCCTGATAGGTGTGTCTTAGATTTTCAATTTGAGGTGATCATATCCATAATCCAGTTATTGTTGCTCATTGGTCTAGTGCTTTTATCTTGGTGTCAAAACTGGTTGGTCCGTTCCCCTTTTTATCCCATAGCTCTGTGTTCCTTGCTGATTTGTGATAGGTCTTGTGCTCTGTTGTGAACAGATACTCTTTGATTAGGGCATGGGAGCTAATGTATTTATGTGCATCCTGCATGCCACCTTGTAAGGAAATTGGTGGGTATTTGTCCGAGTATGTACATACGGTGGCTCACGGAATAAGTAACGATTCTGAAGTCCAAGTGCTTGCCATGAACACATTGAATGCATTGAAGCGTTCTGGTAAGGCTGGACCAAGGCATATAATACCTGGCCGTGAGGAAATTGATGCTGTCTTGACTGGTAAAAAGCTCACAACTATAGTATTTTTCTTGGATGAGACATTTGAAGAGATTACATATGACATGGCCACAACAGTAGCTGATGCCGTTGAGGTACTGTTCGCACTTCCTCAAGTGTCTACATTCACATTTTATATTCATGGGTGGAAAAAGTATAGGAAATTTGGTAGTGTAGCAAGACTATGGTTGAAGTTCTTTTATATTGTGATTGAATGATTCTTAGCAGCTGTGATATCTCAAGAAGGTTATTTACAGTTTTTTAGTGCCTTAAAAACTGTTATTTGTCACAAGTTAACAAGTGACTGCCTCTTTTTACTTAACTGGTTGGCCTAGTTTCTTTAAATTTAAATGGCATACTAAGTTGCTCTGGGTCTTGAGTTTTGATTGAATTCTAGAGATGCTTAATTTTGCTAACGTATGAAGCTATAGAAAGCAAATACACATGCAGGTAAATTTCATTATTGTTCGAAACTGCTGTTCCTCTCTGTTCTTTTCTTGCAAATTTGAAGCTTGTTGCAGTCACTAACAAACTCTTTATAGGTCTTTCCCTACTTTGCTTCATCATTGTCCAATGTCCCTAGGGAAGTGTTTTGGAACATATAGTTAATCGAATAGATATTCTCTCGCTTGTCCTTTCTTGGTGGAGAATGGAAATGTTGTTTTACATACTAAGAAATTTTGTTGATGATGCATGGGATGACACATTTAGTACATGTTGGGTGTCAAACTGCCAAAACAAAGTAATTCTATCCCACAATTGCACAATTCAAGATTTCAACAATTCTTTCACTAGAAAATAAAATTTAGGTCCTAAATTGATGTAATCAAAAGGAGACAAAACAATATAACTAGACTATTGAATGTTGGGCTTCAGCAAATCTTCCTTGGTGATCAATGAGATCCGAAACTGACAAATGGAGAAGTAAACTAATAAATATCTCATAACTCAAGATATGCAATAATATGCTGCTGTCATGGTGTATGTCTTTTACTGCCAGATTGCAATGCACAGAACTTCAAAATTTGAATGCACAGTGCTTATGAACCAAGATCACATTTTTGATTCATTGGAGTGACTAATTTTTGTTTTGAATTAGAGGTGGAGATGTGGATATTTTCTACTTACGACCAAATTCATGCATTTTTTATCTTTTGTTTGTTGGTTTAAACTTCAGGAGCTTGCTGGAATAATCAAATTATCAGCATATTCTAGCTTCAGTTTGTTTGAGTGTCGTAAGGCTGTTGTTTCAAAATCACCAGACCCTGGAAATGGTACTTGTGCAAATCTAACTTCTTATACTATAGATGAAAGACATGTGTCCAAATTTCCATCGTATTATTCCAACTTCTTGAAACAACGTATTTTTTTCAATTTTCTTTTGTTTTTGCAGAGGAGTATATTGGTCTAGATGATAATAAGTATATTGGAGACCTACTTGCTGATTTTAAGGCTTCAAAGGAACGAAGTAAGGGGGAAATCTTACACTGTAAACTCATTTTCAAAAAGAAGCTATTTCGGGAGTCTGATGAAGCTATAATAGACCCTATGTTCGTGCAACTATCCTATGTCCAAGTATGTTTCTCTCCACTTCCCCTTTCTCTTTCCAATGCCAATTTACATTGTTCTACTGTTAATGCCACTATACCTCATTAATTCAAGTCTTTGCTAACTATTTCCTGGTAGTATCTTCTTCTCACATATTTGGTTACTTTCTACAGCTTCAACATGATTATGTGTTGGGCAATTATCCCGTAGGAAGAGATGATGCTGCACAGCTATCGGCTTTGCAAATTCTTGTTGAGATAGGATATGTTGTTTCTCCTGAAACATGCACGTTAGTTGCCTGACCCTCCTTTTCTTTCTTCATCACCTTGTTTTCTCAATGTTTCTTCATTTAATTTTCAACATTTTATTTTTTTATGGTGTGTGACAAATGCTGCTTAACTTGTTTTCTGTACATGAGTAATTTTTTACTAATTAAATTTACTGACATGTTCCTTCACATACACAGAGATTGGACATCCCTTTTGGAACGATTCCTTCCAAGACAACTTGCTATTACTCGAGCCAAGAGAGATTGGGAGCTTGATGTTCTTACCCGTTACCGTTCCATGGTGAGAACTATTATTTTCATTTTCAACTTTTCACAAACAATATGAAAAACTATTTTTTTTAACATTGTAATATTTTTCTTTAGTTATAGAGAATAGGAACCCGGTTTTTATATTTATAATCTTCTTTTATTCTTTTTATTCATATGCAGTTTGTAGGCTTTCTTTATTACAAGAGAGTAAATGTAAACTAATTTATTAATGAGCTAATATTATTTATATATTTTGTTAAACTTTAGGAGAATTTGACAAAAGATGATGCTAGACAGCAATTTTTGCGAATCTTGAGAACCCTTCCATATGGGAACTCAGTGTTCTTTTCTGTCCGTAAGATTGATGATCCCATTGGGCTCCTTCCTGGGAAAATTATTGTAGGCATTAACAAGCGTGGGGTAAGTTTGATTTTCCTTTTTAAAAAATGACATTTAAATCCACAGTGCATATCAAATTCCTAACTATGGTTTCTTTTTACCCAAAGGTTCATTTCTTCCGCCCAGTGCCTAAGGAGTATTTGCACTCAGCTGAGCTACGGGATATAATGCAATTTGGCAGCAGTAATACTGCTGTATTTTTTAAGATGAGAGTTGCAGGTGTCTTGCATATATTTCAGTTTGAAACTAAACAGGTTAGATACAAGATTTTTGTTCAAATGTTCTATTTATGTATTCCTTTGTGTTGCTGGCACATATCACTAATTATTTTATTAATTAGGGAGAGGAAATATGTGTTGCCCTTCAAACGCATATAAATGATGTAATGCTTCGTCGCTACTCCAAAGCACGTGCTGTTGCTAATGGTTCAACTAATGGACATTCATCTGATACTGTTCGACCTCCTATGGACACGAACGAGAGGCGCGTTCTGGAATTGTCAAAATCTCTTGAAGAATCAGAGAATAAAGTCAACCAAGTGAGTTTGTGAATTTCTTGAGTAATAGCTTATCACCTTGATGGTAATTTTTCCGGTGCAAACTTATATTAGTTTAAACGTGTGCTAAGGAGGATGTTAACTGATAAAATCTGTCACAGTTGACCTGTTTCTTTTTTTTTTTTTTTTTTGTTATTCAGTTGCAAGAGGATCTGCTTGAACACCAAAACCAAGAATTGAAAATGAAAGATGATTTGGAGGGTTTGAGAGGCATACTAAGGTCTGAGAAAAAGTATTTAGAAGAAATCATCTGCGAACGTGATGGATTGAGAAACTTTTGTGATGAAAAGGATTCATTAATTCAGGTAATTATCTTTCAAAGAATGCTCTCAAATTTTTCACTGGTCTTTGCATTTTCTCATTATTGATTGCCTATAGGCTGCATTGTTGGAGAAACAAAGCATTGAGGTAAAGTTTGCGAAGCTGAATACTCAAGGGTTGGAGAACAATATGAGGAAAGAGTTGGTTGAATCAAATAACCAGGTATATATATATATGTGTGTGTGGATTTTCTTTAGCTTTATTTTTTCCCTTATGAATGCCTATTGTATTCTCCACTCGGAATAATATTGTAATAGTTGTTAATGGTAATTGTGTATAATATATCGAGATTAATTATTATTTTTATCTTTGTGAACAGGTCTTGCACAAGATTCAAGATGATTTAAAAGCACGCACTGCTGAGTTGCATGATATAGAAGAATCCAATAGAAAACTTGCAAGTGAGAAAATATCTCTTGAAGAGAGACTTTTAAGACTTCAGAGAAAGAATGCTGATGAGGTAAGAATACTAAATTTCTTTATTTTCCAACTCTAGATGTCTTGAATGGCATAAAGACTTTTGTGATTCTTCAAATGCAGATTTCTATCATAGAGGGAGACTTTGAGCAAGAAAGAAGAAACTTGAAACTTCGAATTTCAGAACTTGAAAGGAAACTAGATGAGGTCACACGGAATTTGGTTGCTGCACAATCAGCTATTGCCCTCAAGGACACAGAGATATCTGCATTGCAGAATAATCTCAGGGAATTGGAAGAGCTTAGAGAAATGAAAGAGGTGGAATATTTATGCTACCACAAGTTTCTTTTTCAATATTGCGGGGTTCATTATGTGCGCACGAGCGATTATCTAGTAGTCTATGATGCTGCACTGGGCAAAAGAGAGATTTTTTAATAAACTATAGTGTTATACTGTACAGAAGTTTAACATATAGTTTCTTGAGCAGGATATTGACAGAAAAAATGAGCAGACTGCTGCAATTTTGAAGATGCAAGGAGCTCAATTGGCTGAGATGGAGGCACTTTACAAGGAAGAACAAATATTGAGAAAGAGATATTTTAACTTGATAGAAGGTACCATTGACAGTCACACGATCTTTGACTTGAGGCTGTTATGTGCAAGCGAATTGGCTCTTGGTTTATTTTCCATATCACAATCAAACACATATCATGTTCTCCAATGCATCACCCTTATCAATACTGATATTCTTGATTTTGTCCTCAAAACACTTTCACATATCCAGATATACCCCTCTGTTTCCCCTATATTATATTGTTTATCCTGATTTGACTCGACATGGAGTTTCATATAAAAGCTGCTATCTAGCTTTCTGCATGTAAAGTTTGGGATTTCAGCATTTGTTTTTCTTACACTAGTTTAAAGGATTTCAGCATTAGTGTTTCATACACTACTTTAGAAAATGATACTTTCGAAGGGGATATTGCCACGTTTGAGATGAAACATGAGCATCCCACAACTAAAGAAAGGAAATGTTGATTTAAGTAAGACGTAGTCTTTCTCTTTCGAAGCTTAGGGAACTTTTTTGGTAATGAAGTAATATGATATTACCGAATCTTATCTAATTTTTCATTTTCCTTAAATGGCTATGCTTTGACACTATTTATTTTTTAGACATGAAGGGCAAGATTCGAGTCTATTGTCGAGTAAGGCCTCTCAATGACAAGGAAATATCTGATAGAGAAAGAAATGTTCTTAGAAACGCCGACGAGTTCACTGTAGAGCATACATGGAAAGATGATAGATTGAAACAACACATGTATGATCGTGCTTTTGATGGCCAGGCCACTCAAGATGATGTTTTCGAGGACACTAAGGCAAGTCCTCTTAGATTCTGTGTGGTTGGTTGCAATTTACACTTCTCATTAATCTGAGTTACGTGGTTGTCATCTCCTTTGATGCAGTACTTAGTACAATCTGCTGTTGATGGCTATAATGTCTGCATATTTGCCTATGGACAAACTGGTTCTGGAAAAACATTTACAATTTATGGATCTGAAGGCAATCCTGGGCTAACTCCACGCGCTATATCTGAACTTTTTAGAATCATGAAGCGGGATGGTAAAAAATTCATGTTTACTTTGAAGGTAATACGTTTTGTTTGCTTGTACATCAAGTTGACCATTCAACAAATTTGTCCCCTTCAATAGAAGAACTGATATTTTTTGTCAACTGAATAATCTCAATGATTATATTGTTGCTTCATTTTTTCATTTTGTACTTCCTGAAATCAAAAGCAAGATGCGTGTTTAACTGAGTTGTTTTAATTGTATATCATCTTCGACTAAATTATTTTGTTAAAATATGCAGGCATATATAGTGGAATTATATCAAGATACCCTAATAGATCTCCTGCTCCCGAAGAATGCAAAACGTTTGAAATTGGAAATAAAAAAAGATTCCAAGGTAATTGTCTGGAAATAGCACTTGCATATGCAGAAACTCATTAAAAATTTGCCTTCTTTGTTTTCTTTCTCTCTCTCTCTCCCCCCCCCCCCCCTTTTTATGACTTCCATTTATGCAACAATTTGCTATTTTCGCTGATTGATAAACCGAGGGCTTCATAACGATATATTTTCCATGCTTGGTTGCTATTTCTTCACAGGGAATGGTGGTTGTTGAAAATGTGACAGTTTTGACTATTTCATCATATGATGAATTAAGAAATATTATTGAAAGGGGATCCGAACGACGTCATACAACTGGGACAATGATGAATGAGGAAAGTTCGAGATCGCATTTGATACTCTCGGTTATTATAGAGAGTACCAACCTTCAAAGTCAGTCAGTTTCCAGAGGAAAGGTATTATATCAACCTTTTATTAGCTAATCCCTTCCATAACCAATCTAGATCTAGATATTTTCCAACTGTTAAAAACATAGATCTTAAGAGTGTTTGGAGATAAAATTTAAAAAGAAAGGCCTCCTAAGGCTTTTTGGTGTGTGATGATTTTCTTGTAGACTTGCCCATGTTTCTCCTAGATTTCTTGGCTCGAGTTGATATAGCTTGCTGTTGTTTTTTCTATGTTTGCCTGAATATGTTGGATTTCGTGCAGCTAAGCTTCGTTGATCTTGCTGGATCTGAACGAGTGAAGAAATCAGGTTCTTCGGGTGATCAGTTGAAGGAAGCTCAAAGCATAAACAAATCACTCTCGGCCCTTGGTGATGTCATCGGTGCTTTATCTTCCGGCAACCAACACATTCCTTACAGAAATCACAAACTAACCATGTTGATGAGTGATTCTCTGGGCGGTAATGCCAAAACATTGATGTTTGTCAACGTATCTCCAGCTGAGTCGAATCTGGACGAGACCTACAACTCTTTAAAGTAAGCTGGCTTTCTCTTCTTCTCCTTTAGCAAATGTTCATATTTATACTCACAGGTTTTGATGGTAACAAAATTGAATGCTGAAGGGAGTTAAAGTTTTGACAAAATATAATCCATTGTACTTCAGGTATGCATCTAGAGTTCGATCTATTGTGAACGACCCTAGCAAGAATGTTTCGTCCAAGGAAGTGGCCCGGCTAAAGAAGCTGGTGGCCTACTGGAAGGAGCAGGCCGGCCAAAGAGGCGAGGAGGAGGACACAGAAGAGATCCAAGAGGAACGAACCCCGAAAAACAAGTCGGATATTCGACATTCCATGTGAGTCATATAAGGAGATATGGTATTATTGGAAAAACACAGAAAGGAAATATTGTAGCTTAGGTTGTCAAATACTTGCTCCCTTGCTGTTTGGAAATTTTGTTGCGGCAAAAATGCTTTGCTCATCAGTAGTTTTGTATAGTAGAAATGTATATTGTTGACCAATATTTGGAGCCGATCTTTTCCTCCCTCATTTCTTGCAGTCAATTGTTGTAAATATCCATGTAATGATCATACATTTCCAAACTTTGGTCTACTTGATTTTTTGTGAAAAATGCATTTGTTAATTAGTTTTGAAGCTTTTATGTAATGTGGTGAGGTGTGTTGATGTTCGATTTTTACAGAAAATAGGTGCCCTCGTTAGTGAGAATAGCAGATAATGATGAATAAACGAATAAAATGTGAGTTATAAGAACTGCTAAGCGAATTAAATAGAATTGATGTAATGGGAAAGTAAATGAATAATGATCTAATACACGGGATCTATATAGAGGGTCAACTATAGAGTATTTAAAATCATTTTCGAAACTATTGAAGTACATAAAATAGAACATTTAAGAGGATGACATTCTTTCATATAAAACTTGTTTAACATCGCTCTCATTTACACTATATCTGCTGCTGCCTTTTCTTAATTAGCTTGAGTTTGAATTGTACTGTTGTTTGAACTGGTAACTATTTTTGTCCACAGATTTATACATACATATGTATATGGACATGTTGGTTGGCCAAGTCCATTGAAGTGAGTGAGTGAATTCTCTAATTTCCCATCACATTGGAGCTAATTAATTCCTTTTATCTTTTAACACTTAGTGTAATATGAGTACTTATCAAGAACATAGTTGATGAACGTGTGAATGAGATTAAAGTAGATGTAGATGAATTCATGATATTATTTTTAATGTAGGTAATTGATTTTGGAGGATCATAAGCGGGTGTAGGTGTTGGTATAGCCTTGGTTAACCAAGACCCTTGGATTAATGATTGCTACATTATCAATACAAACATCGGTCTAAGAGTGTTTTTTATGGTGAAGAGTGGACTTCAGAATCCATTACATGTTCAAGATTTGATAGTAATTTATGGAATGAATTTTTGCCATCGATTCTAAGTGATAGGAGGACTATGAAATACCTAGATCAAATGAGTTTTGGTAAAATAATTTACTTAGACAATATTATACTGGATTGGACTTTAATTCGAACTTTGATAGAGAGAGGTGGCACCAAAAAACGCACACTTTTCACTTCAGTTACGACAAGGTCAAAGTCACTCTACAGGATGTGGAGTGTTTATTAGGATTAGAGACTGATGGGTCAACCGTCATCGGAAGTGACAAGGAACCATATTGTGGTTGAGATTATTATATCCGTGATCATTTAAGCATTGAAGAGGGAACTGCAAAAAATTGTTTCAAATTAGTCAAAGTTGAGGATCAAATTTTACAGTCGGCGAGAGCCAAGTATGGGGAAGCCTGATATCTATAGCGAGTCCAAGTTGTGGTTATATATATTTTGGGCAGATTGTTGTTCCTGAATGGGAATGAGAACAACATATACTACCACATTGTTCGTGCATTGTTTGTAAATAGTTCACTTCTGCTCTGATACACGCTAGAGCCATTCATATGCACTAGAACTTAGTTCATACATTGATGACTGCGCTAAATACAATGGAGAAAAACATGAATAAATATGAACTTGTCATACATCTTCCTCCAAGCGTTGCTATCTTCCTCCCCTGAAAGGGCTTCACCAATCCGAAAGCAGGCGTTCTTGATACCCAAACTCTTGAAATTGTGCATAATGTGCACGCCATGCTGCAAGGAGACCGGCATTTGCGATCGGATATAATGCACACTCGCGATCTATGAGAATATTCAAGCAGAGGCGTTATATCGAAATATCCAACGCAACTCATTCTTCTCATTTTTTAGAAACTTCCAGACCACCTTGTATCCGGATTACGTTGCACGAGGAGCTCCATGTATACTGGCAAATTGCGGAAGTTTGTCTCCTAGTCGCCGTACATGTACTCCAACGCTTTTCTTCGTTTGTGCCAAATCTTTCATGTTCGCATTAAAGGTTTCACCAACATTCACCCGGATATTCGCGACTTTGTACTCATGATTCTGTTCGATGTGGCCTAATATCATAGCAGATATCATTTCGGACATGCTATTTGGGTCATGTTGCACCACATCATTTCCGAAGCAATTGTGTCTGTCCACCCAGTGCGTCATCTTCCAACCACCAACAACAACTAAATTGACGACTTGGGCTCTGCACTGGCATGGAGTGCCTTGTCGAAGATTGGCTGGATATGAATCAGTACTGGTGATGCAACAAACATCTCAAATTTTCTTAATTCTTGTTTTAGTCCCGTAGGCATCACCCTGATTAGCTGACCAAAGAGCGATGACCTGTTGTACAACATCATCTGATCGGAAACATGTACTGGCTGTAATGTCACGCAGATTACCGTTCCACATTACTGGCACATCATCGAAACAATCCGTATCACTAAGATCAGTCTGTCCGATGTTCGTGTAAACATACCGTAACAGATGCAGGAGGCAGCACTGCAAGGATTTGGAGTGATGCAGCGACAACACACTATTATTTATTATTTGGAGAGGTATTTACCTTTCATGTATATTTCTATATTAATAAAGAAAAAAGATGAGCACAAATCTGATTGCTAGGGAGTGAATAATACAAATTACCAACACAAACTCAATAAATCGTTTCTCATATAAATGGGTACACTAAAATATTTGAAATATTTTTGGCTCCAAATTGTGTTTTTTTTTGAATTTATATAAACTTATATTATATTATATTTTTTTTTCATTTTAATCCTAATTAAAAATTTAGCTAATTTAAGATTAATAATAAGTGTCTATAGTATAGATAATTTTGCTATATTTTACTATAAACCATCTATATAAAAGACGGCTACGACTTAAAATCCTATTTTTTTTTTGTATCCACGTATTAATCTTATCTTATTTGAACATGTTAGATATCTTTAGATAATTTCACATCTTTAGTTTATTTAATCGTATCTTTTCCATTCTGTACTCTATAAATATTTACTCAAACATTATTCAAATCAAGTGAAATAAAGATTTCTTTGATTATCACATGGTATCAGCCAAAATACTAGGCAAACCCTAACCCTAGATTTTTCGGCCGTGACTCTCCCTTTCTCCATGGCCGACGACGGACGAATTCCTTTGCTTCCTCTGTCGACAATGATACACATGGTCAACATCAAACTCACTTCCACAAATTACTTGTTATGGCACGCACAGATCGAACCCTTGCTTATTACTCAGGGTTTTCTTCCACATCTCGATGGTTCATTGCCATCGCCGCTGCGTGAGGTTGTCAACGCCGCGGGAGTCGCCATTAGCAATCCGGACTTCGCTTCTTGGTATTCTCGCGATCAACTCATCCGCCTCTTCCTCGTGTCTACCCTCACCGAGGAGTCTATGGCGGTTGTCATCGGTTGCCACTCTTCCCGTGACGTCTGGTCGTCTCTCACTCGCGCCTACAGCCATGCATCTAAGGCTCGTGAACTTAGCCTGAAGGATGACCTCCTGTCTGTTAAGCGTGGGGACCTTTCCGTTGCTGAATATGGACAACGTTTCAAGACAATTTGTGATAAACTTGCTGCTATGGGTCGCTCGATTGATCCGACTGATAAATCCCATTGGTTCCTTCGTGGTTTGGGACCTCTTTTTCGACGTTCACGGCTGCGCAATTAGCTCAGGAGTCGTTACCTGGTTTTGACATTCTTCTCGTGCGCGCTGAGAGTCATGAACTCTTTCAGCGTTCCGCAGATGGTTCATGACCGTCGTCCAACATCGCCTTCTATGCTGCGCCAAAGGCACGCAGTTCCTCCTCTTCGCAGAATAATGGTCGTTCCAAGAAAAAGGGTAAAGGGAAACGACCTCCGTGGTGCTATTTCTGCCGAGAGAAAACACATGATGCATGGGACTGTCCTCGTCGTTTTGATCGGTCTTTCACACGACCTCAACGCGCTTTCGCTACTGCTAATCTCGCCGAGGCTTTCTCTTCTAGTTACACTATACCACAGCCTAACGTTTCCGATTGGTATCTCGATACTGGGGCATCGGCGCACATTACTTCAGATGTTTCCCAAGTTGACGACATAACCGACTATTCTGGTTCCGATCGAGTTGCTGTGGGTAATGATCAGCAACTTCCTATCACGCACATTGGTTCTGTTATTTTTTATAATAATTTTCTTATTCGTGACATTCTTGTGGTGCCTGGGATGACCAAAAATCTTTTGTCTATTAGCAAATTAACCAGGGATTTATGAATGTTATCTTCACTGATTCTACTGTTCGCATCCAGCACAAGGACAACGGAAAAACAATCGCGACGAGCGTGCGTGATAGTGGCTTGTATCGGTTGGATCTCACAGTCAAGGCCTTTGGTGCCCATACCTCTCGTCCTCGGCGTGCATCCTCCGATTTATGGCATTCCAGACTTGGACGTTCATCCCCTGCCATTTTATCTCATTTAGTAAATTTGAAGTTATTATCTGTTTCGCCTACTTCAAGTACTGTCACTTGTTCGTCTTGTCAATTGGCCAAGAGCCAACGTTTACCTTTCTTTGTATCGGAGAAACGTTCTTCTTCTTTATTAGAATTGGTTCACTGTGATTTATGGGGGCCTTCCCCGGTTACTTCAACTCATGGCTTTCGTTATTACGTTATATTTGTGGATGATTTTTCACGTTTTACCTGGTTTTACCCGCTTCATGCAAAATCAGAATTTTATGATACTTTTCTGAGCTTTCAGGCTTTCGTGGAGAAACAATTTTCGTGTTCAATTAAGTGCTTCCAAAGCGATAGGGGTACTAAGTTTATCAACAATCGGGTCAAGTCTCATTTTTCAAAATGTGGTATACATCACCTTTTTTCCTGCCCGTACTCCCGAGCAAAATGGTAGGGCTGAACGGAAGCACCGTCACATCACTGAAATGGGTCTGGCTATGCTCTTTCATTCGTCGTCTCTCTCTACCTTCTGGGTGGATGCATTCAGCACTGCGGTGTTTATTATCAACAGACTCTCGTCCACGGTTCTGAAAGGTATCTCACCTTTCGAATTTATCTATGTTAAGCCACCAAGTTATGATCTGTTTCGTGTATTTGGGTGTCGTGTGT
>JAPKLW010001278.1:0-52144 GCA_026898455.1 Plectranthus barbatus
CCGCCGTCAGAAGGACATGCGAGGACAGAGACCTTTTCCGGATGAGTCCAAACGGCTAGAAGATTTGAATGGGATCCTGCGTCTATAAATAGGTCGGATCTACCAACATTTAAGAAGCTTGCTTCCCAACATTCAATACTCTTCACCTACCGAAAGACTGAGAATTTATTACGCTCAAGCAAGCAAGCAAATCTTTCGAGGCTTTACTTAAAGCTTTTCCGTGTGTTGATTTATTCAAACACGAGACTTCAAGCTTCCAGCTTGTAAGTTACAGATCTCGTTGGTGTTCTTTCTCTTCTGAGGAAGTTCACAGCAGCTCTTGTGCCAGCCAGCACTTGAGTTATTACGGGCTTTTTGCCGTATTGAGAAGACACGTTCTTGGGAGAACTAAACACCCAGTGAAGCTGTGGAGGTTGAAGTGACGTGCTCGCACTCTACCAGCTGATCAGAGTTGAAGAAGGACAAGGCCGGGAGCGGTTGATCTAGTGAACTGGTGGACGAGGCATTCACCAGCTAGAGATAGATCGTAGGACGCTTGTACCCGATTACTCTTAGTGAAATTTCCAGTGCTACGACTGGAGAGTGGACGTAGATCAGTTGATCGAACCACTATAAATCCTTTGTCTTTTATCAGCTTTCCGCATTTCATACTGTTTTAAAACCCAGCACCCAAGTGCTGGTGTATATCTGAAAACTGATATAACTGTGCAAACAAGACCTAAAAACATTCTAAGTCTTGAGCTACCAGCTGACGAGCCAGTTGCCAGTCAGCTGAGTACTCAGAGTGCCAGTTGACTTACCAGCTGACAAGGTCCCAGTCAGCTGAGTAACCAGCAGAGCGCAAGAAACGAACTAACACATTTTCCGCTGCCAAGTTATACCCTGATAATACGGGACCAACAACAGACAACAAGGAATTTCGCGAGCTTATCCTTTCACCCTTTCGACCATTGAGCGACTCGATGGGAGCAGTTCTTCTCAATTCGCCCTTTTGGAATGAGGTCTCTATCCTTGTCGAACTGCTAAGTTAATTGGCCAAGCTGCTTTCAGTGGGCTTCCGCTTTCCTGCGAACTCACTCCGAGTTGCCTAGCTTTGGGCCGGCCTACCTTCTGACCTGTAAGAGCACAAGAAGACCTCACTTGGGCCTAGGGCTGTAAATGATTCAAACTGTTCGTGAGCTACTCGGATCTCGACTCGATAAAAGCTCGTTTGAATTTGTTTTGAGAAGCTCGTTTATTAAACGAACCAAACTTGAGCATCATAGTATTCGACTCGTGAGCTCGTGAGCAAGTTCGTTAGCTAAACTTAGTAAGAAATATAAAATAATTAATTTTATAAAAGTAATATCTTTCATAATTTAAGGGTAACAATAATGATAAATCTTTCTAATAATGATAAGATTTAGAATTTGAGCATGAATATGATATTAATTTACAGATAAATAACTTTTTCTTTCAAAATAATAATGGATATTTTAAATATATTTCATATTTAGAAAAAAAATTTAGGCTCGATTAAAGCTCGATAAAGTTCGTGAACTTCAAAATGTTCGACAAAAAAGCTTGAAGCTCGACTCGATACTAAACGAGTCAAACTTGAGCACGACACTACTCGGCTCGACTCGGTTCGATTACACCCCTACTTGGGCCTTCTCTAGTGGGTTATTTTAATTATACCTTAACAAAATAAAAACTAAAAATTTAGTACTAATACAAATAATTATTATAGTTTGATACTCTTTTAAAAAACTGATCGGATAGTTTAGATCTTGGGTTATTGAGTGGCATTAAAATGTTGTAATTATTGTTGGTTAAAGTATCTAATCAATGTTCAATAAATTATGAATTTAAGTAATATTAAAGATATGTTGAGTAAAATTTAAATTTATGTATTGTTAGTTCTTTTCAATTCAAATCTTGAAGTAGTTAATTAGGCGAAAAGTAATTTAGAACAATATATAACATCATTTAAACAAGAAAAATATAAAAAAACAATAAGATAAACTTGAAGTGAGTTCAAGAATCCAAGTGCATATTGAATTGCATTGTGGGGCATACTGAAAAGGATAAATGTTAAATCATGTAATGATTTTTTTAAAAAAAAATTATGACTGGAGAAAAAATTTGGTGATAAAATTTGAAAAAACTATAACAGTTTTTATTATATTTGATGCTGATAGATACAATTTTTAAAAATGGTGAGCTACATCAACTTTTCAAACTGAATTTTCATTTTTATCATAAATTTGAAATATAACTTATAATTTGACATATACTTTTTAAAATTGTGTGTAATTTATAATATATTTAAAAAAACTACAATTTTTTGTAATATATTCGAACCTTCATCCTATATCAAAATTGTTTATATTTTCTATTTGAAAAATCAATTCAAGCATAACATTAATAGGAGGCATATTGAATAGTAGTGTTGGGCATGAAGTGAAAGGTTCGTAAATTGTAAGCTAAGACAGAATCCCATCAAAACAACTCAAACTCCAACAAAAAAAAAAAGGTAAAAAGCTTTTTATTCCATTTTCCAGAAACATTTTTGAATATTCTAATTTCTTTGTTAATATTTGGTGATTAATTAACATGCCATAAGATAAGCAGATGCTTCTGCCCATTTCTATCACAATAACTAATTAGCGTAAGATTTAAGCCCACGGATAATTAATTACATATTTAACATCTGATTTTGCTTTTTAACCAACCAAAGATTCTCTCTCCCTCCATAAATATAACATACTCTCCACCATATTATTTGCCCCACTGCACCCTCTCTTGAAGTTTCATTCCATCTATTTTGTGGAGAACTGTCCAAACTCTGCAATGTCTTGTCTGAATTTGAAGAGGCTGCTGCCCCACAAAAAAATGTGGAAGCTCTTAACAAGCAAGCTTCACTTCAAACTCATCAGATCAAAGACCAGCAAGAATCTGAAACACCGATCTTTCAAAACTTCCAAGAAAGTTTCCTGGCCATCTCTTTCGATCCAACCCAAGAAATTCAAGAAACAGCCTGATTTCCGCACCATAGTACACCACCACAAGAACCACCACTGCTACTTGAAGAGGCGGCCGCCTCCCGTCTTCGTCGACCAGCTCTATGTAGAACCTGTTTCTATAGTGAAAGAGCATGTTATTTCACCAGGAGCAAGCAAGGGAAAATCAGATGCATCAGCCAAGTTGAAGAGTGAGAATCTTGACGGTAGAAACAGCCGGCCGACATGCAGCAACGATGTTAGTGGCCGGCCGGAATCCAGCGGGGAAGAAACAGGCGTGGTTAATGCAGATGAAGCGTGGGAGTCGATGGTGATGGCCTCACCACAAATGCATGAAATCAATGAAAGAGCTGAGGAGTTTATTGCTCGATTTCGAGCACAGATGCATGAGCAAGAAATTCTGGCTCGTCGTTTGTAGCCTTCGACGCATCTTAGGTTAAACTCTCAATGTAAATAAGTTCTTGCATAGCAAGAGTAGATAGATCAGGAAAAGTGGTATCAAATATGTACAATTCAAATTTTCTCTGACATCAATTTACTAAAACACATTGATTCAATTATGCAAAACTCCAAAGCAACTACTACAACACCAGTTTTCAACTGCAAGTCATATTCCATCAACAACAGAGGTGAACATTTTGATTTACATAGACAGCAGCAACCAGGGCATAGGTTCTTACAAGTAAACTTTAATACAGCAAATCTAGTCCAAACATCAATGTAGGAAGTCTTTCATTGGATCGTTGTGATGGACCCTCTTCATCCTGAAAGCTTCCATATCTTCAGGAGTCACCTCATCGTTCCACTTCACATTGTATTTGCGTTTCCTTTCATCCCTCTCTTCTCTCCTCCTTTCATCCTCCTGAAGATAAGAAGGCCCAACTTTTAGATTTCACCTTAGCATCATACAAAAACCACGCAGTACCCATTTGATGAACCATATATCACATAAGGAAACCCTTTGCTAGGAGAAGATCATGATACAAGTTCATGCGAGGTCCATTTACGAACCAAAAATGATAGGAATGCTACAAGAAATATTGAATTAGAAGAATTCACCTTCTGAAGTGCTTCAGCAAGTCTTTTCTGATCTAAGACCAAATCATCAGGCACTTCAGTTCCCCATGTAGCAAGTTTTTTCTCCTCAGCTGGTTCAGGAACTACTGCTTTGAGAAAAAAGCAAACTATTAGATATCACATATTAACATGATTCTAAATAGCATTTGACAGAAAAAACTTGATCTCGATTAAAAATACACTATCCAACATGATAGATTGATTTAATATGAAATAACTTTTAAATAATACCAAGTAATAAACATATAATGTTCACAATAACTAATCAATTTGAAGGGTTTTTGTTCACGCAAATTTTAGGTGGCCACCACTTTAAGAAGAAATTTAACTAAAAAACTCTTTAGGAAGTAGATCTATATGAGATCATGACAAGGTTCAGTCTTCAATGTTATAACTTCCAAAATTTTTACCTTCATTAGCCTCCTTCCGAGCTATATTGGCTTTCATAAGTTCTGCTGAAGCTTCAGCTGCCTCAATACCAGCAGCACCAGTACAATAACTATTTCTAACTGTCTGGTGGCAACATTTGTAACCCCATTGATGATCTTTCCACCACGAACCCCAAACACTTGTGTGGTTGTTTATGTACACATCTTCTTCGTACTTGCTCTTTGGAAGAGCAGTCTCCTGAAAATATGATGTAAGCAACAGGTTATTCCCTTCTCCCACTCATGGTTTGGTCTACTATGAAAAATGCAAATGGTAATAATATTTCTTCTAGACAATGCAAGGTCAAAGCATTTAAGGTTTCGTACAAATCTTTCACTTATTGTCTCTCAATTATCCTATTAAGCTTCTCATGTTTAATAATTGATTGGGGATTACAAGAAAATCGTGCGAAACATACACAATAAGTTGAAATTCTTTATGGAACAGTGAGCAAGGCAGACAGAAGCAGATAAGAAAGGAAAACCACATACTAACCACCAGTAATGTAAAAATATAGAATGCACAAATATTTCCATGAATAGCATGAAAAGCGGCGTTTTGAAAGTGCAATTTGAGGCAAAGAAGTTTCACCTATGCCCCAGGGCCAGGCCCCCACTCCTAGACTTAAGACAAAAATTAGGGAAAACTTCACAAGTATCATGGAAAAATCTCACGGAGAAAGATCAAATATATAGGAGATAAAGTTGGTCCGTACCTGGCCTTTTATAATCCTACCAGCACGATCATATTCAACTTCCCGCTCACTTTGCCCGAGCAGTAGTTCTCGGGGAAGTATTTCATCAGCCGCAGCATTGCCATACTTCTCCATGATCTTGTCTTTAGTTTGAGATTTTAACGACTCCTTGTTGATCTTGAAATTTTTATAAAGCAGTTCAGCTTGTGAAGGAGCCGCTTGCATGTGAACATCATGACCCTTTTCAAATGCTTCCCAAGCATGAATATTAAGCTGCTTGAACTCCAAAGCTTGACCACTAACTCTATTCTGGTTGTCACCCTATAATTTTTTTTCATATAGCATATCACAAATTATACAAGTTAGAAGAGACAATAAAGCTGGCAAAACAGCAGTGAGAACAGAAAGCAAACTTACAGCATAGAACTTCTCATTAGGATCCATGTCGGGGAGAGGATCCTCACGCATAGACCGGGTTTTGGGGTCATAGTGGGAGGAGTTGACATCAAGATTGAGAAGATATTTTGCAGTATCCTCTCTAATACGCAAGTTCCTGTTCATAGGAAGAGATAAAATAAGGTATAGTTTTGAATTCCAACCCCTTTTAAGTGTTTGATGAAATCTATTATTTGAAGAATCCTAGAATCACCCTCATCAAGATAAATGAGGGAGCAAAATACGTATCATGAGCCATTGCAACCATGCTTTAGTGAGTATAAATGCATAACAGTGATAGTACAGAAAGAATGCAAGTATATACCTGACAGTTCCCGTGCTACCACCACCGGTAGTACGCACACGCTTCTCAACCTTTGCGAAGTCCATTTGTTTGCTCTCATCAACCTTAGCCTCGTCAATTTTTAGGTTGTCTTCATTATCTTCGTTATCTTCGTCACTAGCATCATCTTCTTGATTTTGATTATTATTTTTCTCCTCCAACTTTTTTAGTTGTTGGTCCTTCAAATATTTGCTTCGTGCGTCATCCCTGGCTTCATATCTCTGGATCACATGTTTATAAGATGCAGCATCATATCCATTCCATCGGTCTCGCTTTCCATCATAATCGAGCTCAAAGGTTTCTATCTTCTCATCTGGGGCGATATTTTTGCTTGTCCATTTGGCTCCCATTTTGCGGGGTCTTTCCACGCAAGACTTCTTGTCATGTGTCATAGCTCCACAACTGCAGAAAACAAACATGTTGAGAGACAATATCAATTTATACACACAATTTAACATGTACGTGCATATTTCTCACTGATACATTAACAGAAACAGACAGGCTCAGTTCCTATCTTGGTGACTACAAAAGAACACAAGGTTTCACTTACTTCTCACAAGCACCCTTTCTGAATTTGTCAGCTTGAAAAGTCTTTGCACCTCTATCGTACCATGACTTGGTATAATTGGGATCAGACTTCCACTTCCTTTGATGTTTCAAGCTCTAAAAGATCACAAACAAATTGACCTATGAGGACAGAATATCCATCCAACCAACCACTACGCCAATTACATCAAAATAGGGCAATAAACGTAGCCACACAACATACCGGTCTCTCTGCATTAAGATACCAAGGCGCAGAAGACATATACTGCGGAATGTGAGGGTTGATTTCCTTTCCATCTTCGTCCACTTCAGCGGGCGCAAGCCCAGCCTTACGTGCCTCTTCTAATTCAATCTGTTTCCGGTGATCCTCCCTTGATTTAAACGCCACTGTTCCCAAAAACCACAAATAGTTCAGCATTAACAATCAACCCAAATAATAAAAATAAAGCAAATATGATTAAAACAAATTAAAATAAAACGCAATAAATTGTGTAGAGGCCTAATATAGACGCCCAAATAATAGACTCAACAGGCACTCGGACCGCAAAAGACACGAAATTGATCGTAATTTCGATTCAGGAACCAAGCAATCCCGCTTCGAATTAGTGGACCTTACTACCCAGCAACATCTTCCGTACAAAAGAAGTTGTCTACCCAGGACGATCGCAAAATCATCCTTTCCTTGTTTACGAGTGCCACGATAACAGGAAATAGAAATCTCGAATTGCACAAACCCGATAGATGCAAGAAAAGCAGCAGTGATAGAAAATTCAGGACATGACGAAGAATATGGAGTGAGAGGCGCAGAAGGTACCTGATGCAGTCGCCATGGTTTACAGATGGAATTGTGAATTTGGGATCGATTTGAATTGAATTAATAAACCCTAGGTGAGAATCGTGGTGAAAGAGGGATACGAACTACATGAGAATTACATTATATACATGTATTACTCCCTCCATTTCATCCAACTCTATTAGTCTTATTTGTCTATTTTATCTGTCCCACTCTATTAGTATCATTTTTTAAAACAACAAACTTTTTCACACTTAACAATAAAATATTAATTCCACTACACTTACAAACATTAGTTCCTGTGTCGAAATAATATGTAACTAATAGCACGGGACGGAGGTAATATTATTATTATTATTACAACCGTGCGTGCACCGACTAAATATTTTATATGTTACTATTTTATAATATCAAAATATTATTATAATTTATGCATGTTTTTTATAATTGTTTATATATATAATATGCATTTATTAATATTTTTATAGATATATAGATTATTCTCTTTATTATATATCAATAATACTCTACAATTATTATCTTCATTAGTTTTCGAGACTGAAATTTACACTCTACAAATACAATAATAAGAAGAATGTACTCTCGCTCGGGTGTAGCTGTATAGTGGTGAAAGCACCTTGTCTGGATCAAGAGGTCACAACTTCGAACTTCCTTAGAGACATCTGGGTGTGTGAGTTTAATACATGTAATTCTATTTAAAAAAATAATAGAAAATGGGCTGATGAGCTAACAGGAAAACTAATCTAATTTAATCTAATGGGCTACAAAATATATATACAATAATATATATTGACACCCCCCTCAAACTCAAGGTGGTTGAGTGGAACCAACTTGAGTTTGCCCAAAAGAGTCCAAAAGCGGCCAGAAGAAGAGATTTAGTGAAGACATCTGTTGTCTGATCGGTGGAAGATACAGAAATGAGTTGCACAGTTCCCCGAGCAACGTGTTGACGAATGAAATGACAATCAATCTCAATATGCTTAGTGCGTTCATGGAATGTATCATTCGTTGACATCTTCATCGCACTCTCACTATCACAATGAAGAGAGGTAGAAGAAGAGAAAAAAGCACATTGGTTATAGCTGCAACCTAAACAAAAAGTAATGTGATTGCCAAGTGTCAGCTTCTGATTGGATGATTATATATTATTTATTTTAATTTTAAATTACAAAAATATATATATAATTAAACAAAAATATATATAAAATTTATATCAAAATTTAGCATTTTTTCTTTATAAATAGAGTCCAATATTGATGTATTTTTCACAAACAAACCAAATCTCTTCTTTTTCTTGCATTACTTCTTAAATTCAATTTAATTATGTAATTTGCACTTTTTCTGTAATAGTCATTCTATTTATAATATATTTTAATTGTTTTTATGAATTTAAATTATATTTTTCTATATTTTGTAGATTTATAAAAATTGAATTAAAATTAATATAAATAATATATATCATTAAAATAAAGTAAAAATAATATAGATTGTAGGTTGTTGAAAAGTTATTGTAGTGAGTAAAAATTGAATTAAGTTGTTGGTTGTATATGTGGAGGAGAGAGAAATTCAAAAAGTTAGGTTGTGTTGGGTTATTGCTGGATAGCCTAAAATAAACAAATATAACAAAAAATTCACTTCTTGTTTTTCTTAAATATTTATAAGATTTGCCATACACAATGAAATTTCTTCTTGTTTCGCAGGTTACATGTCGTCATATTCGTCGACTTGTTGGTAGCTATGAGGTGAGCTTTAATTTGATACTTCTTTATTCAATGGAGCTCCTTCTTGATAATTTTATATACTTGATTTAAAAGTTAGCAAATTGGTTTGGCTTTCAATTATTTCTTGATAGTTTGGATGTGCTTCTTATTTAAGATTACGATTATTTAGCAATATATACACAGAAATTAAACAATAATGAGTTAAATGAATTATTTTTCAAAATCTAATAAAAGATATGTAGACTTGAATTACCAATTGTGAATACTTTGAAGAATTGAGATCAAGATTAGGTGTATTGTGCGCCGTATGGAAAAAAAAATTGTTAAACTCACTTGTACTTGTTATGGTTTTAAGCGGTAAGATCCATGGTATCAGAGTCAGGTTCGGTTCGATGTGGGATCCGATTTGTCCTATGATAAGACTTGATGTATCCCGATGATTGGACTTCCGATTTATCCCGATGATGGGATCCCCGTAAAGCTCCACGCTGTGCGTGAGGGGGGGTTGTGTTGAATGTCCCACATCGGCCATGGACCTGGGAGTATACCACTATATAATAGTAGAGGTCCCCTCTCCTTATAAGCCGGTTCTGTAGGGAGAAGTGAGAATCTTTACAATTATCTATTCCGAGCTTATTAAATGTAAGAAAATTTACCTGTTGATTTTGTTTCAGGTTTGGCTTCATGGTTTAAAGTATGCTATACTCCGGTGAAAAACAATGGATTGATCACCATTAATCTTTGCAAAATATAGAAAGAATTGTCAATATTATAATAAGCAAAATGGAACAGGCACTACAATGTAAAACGCTAATGTGTTGAAATAAAAGAAATCAGAGACTGCGAATGTGAAGACTTGCTATTAAGTTCCAGATTATAGTGTAGGCAGCATTTATATATTAGTAATTGATATAACAATGGCACAATTATTTAAATTTTGAATTTCAAATTTTATACGAATTCCAAGAAATGCTGATAGTCAATCCTTTTATTTTGGGGAAAAGACAGTTACAGATAGGGATGTCAATCGGGCTATCCCGTCGGGTTTCGGGCTAACCCTATCGGGCTGCGGGCTATTCGGTCCGGGTTGAATCGGGCTGAATTTTTATCGGGCTAAAAATTGTTGAACCTAACCCTAACCCACCGGTTTTCGGGCTGACCCGTCGGGTTGGCAATATTTACGAGTTTATTTTTGTAAATATTTTCTTAAAATATTTTAACAACCCCTAAAACAAAATAAAAAAAGAAAATGATGAACCAATATAAATAAAGACATCAAATATCAATATCTTTGCAAAAAAATAGTGATAAGTGGATAATCATAGTTTGAAAAGAAAAAAAAAACATCAATCCTTATATACCAACTAATTTAAGTAATAGAAGTACATTTCTCAACGTATAAAATGATAAAATAATGATTAAAAAATTAAATATAGCTTTCACTTGGGTGAACATAACAACGAGTGACTAAAGGTTCTTGAAAGGAAGAAATGAGTAGATACGCTAATTAGGAGAGTGACGAGTGGAAGACAGTGAAAGAGGAAGAAATGAGAGATTTTTCGATTTGAGGGTAAAGGACTACGTCATTGGGAGAGATTGATGAGATTTTGTGTGACGGAAAATTAGGTCTAGGAAATTAGGTATATAATTAATGGGTATAGTAGGATATAAATAATATTAGAAATAATAAATAATAAATTATTAAATATTGCCGGACCTACGGGCCGACCTGCAACCCACCGGGCTCAGCCCGTTCGGGCCGCCAACCCGTCGGGTTCAACCCGTTCGATTAAAAATAATTTCGGGTTAAAATTTTTTTACCCTAACCCGCATTTTAGCCCACCGGTTTCGCGCCGACCCATCGGTTTCGGGCTTTATTGACATCCCTAGTTACAGATGTCTTGGAAACTGATGACATTTATTGATATTGCTTTTTCCATTTTGCAAGGCATTTGCTAGCGTGTTCGTTGTGACGAGACTTTTTTGAGCGGGAACTTTCGGTTCTCTTATAGTACTAGACTAGTTTCTCACCCGTGCGTTGCACGGAATTATTACAATTTATAATTATAGCATACCATAATAGATAAACCATTTGAATAATATAATCGAAGTTTTAAAATATAAATAAAAATCATGATTCAACACTCCTGAATTTTTCAGTGTATTTAAAACCTTAACTAAAATAATCTTATAAATCAAAATATTGGGAATTATTGTATTTGATGAATGTAAAAAATCATAAATCAATTATTTACGTCATATATTATTTTTTACTCTATCCAGACACCATTAATTTATAACAAATAGTTTAAAATTATTATATGATTGTAAAAGTTATAAACAAAATTAATATTATTAGTTATATATTGTGATAGCAATCAAAGAAGATTTTATCTCTAAGAATGAACTATGGATTACGTTACCTTTTGTGTTATCATTACATCGTATAAGATATATAATTATATACAATACTTTATTATAATAATACATTATAATGAAGTGTCATGCACACTGAAATAAAGTATCACATATTATAAAGAAAAAATTCACTATTCATACATACCTAAAGATGAGTTATTATTTGAATATGATCCTATATATAACTATAATCACTAATAGACTTCCATTTATATTTCTTTATCACATTTATAACTATTAATGATAATTATTATGAAATAAAAATTAATTATAATAGAATATATTTGAATTAATTACTATAAAAAATCTAAGTTAAATAAATAATTTCTATAGTTTCCATACATATAAAAAAGTAATTGAAACCTGTTGATATAAAACTAACTTACTATATTTGATTTTAATGAATGTTCTTTATTTGAAACCAATGAAAATAATTTATTTTTTTTGACAAAATACAATTAATTATTCATTCCGCCCAAAAAAAAATTCTCATATATGTAGATTGTCGTAGATGATATTTCTTATATATTTACTGATTTCACATTGTAATTAAAGAATAAAAATGCACAAAAAATTAAAATAAATTTAGTATTATAAGAAAACGTGTAATATATTCTATTAGAATATTATAGGAAACCTTTATGTAATAACAAATACTTTTAAAATTGAATATTAATTTTATAGAAAAATTATTTTATTAAGCCAAATAATCAAATAAATCATAATTTGTTCATTTCAAAGGTTTAAAATCACATTATTCTATATTTATATATTAGAAAATAAATATTAATAGTAACAGCCTTTACATTTTTTTTTCGTTATTGAAAAGGAAACAATTTTGGTAAATATAAATTTAGAAATTGTCTCACTCCCACCAATTTTCACTTTTCCAAACTTACCCACACCAAATATCATATCATTTTCTATTACGTACTCTCAATTTTCCATCATCAGTTTTCAAATTTCTTCGCTTCTGCTCCGTTTCTTCTCAAATTCTCCATCTTTTCAAATTTCATTTCCCAGTCATAGCTCTCAATTTAGCAGCCCTATGGGCCATGGCGACTCAGCGTTATCGTCAAAGCGCGATGGTATTATTTTGCGCGGTTGGTGAGCAGTAAATCCTGGTGGTTAATTTAAGAAGCTTGCCAAAGGTAGAGTTTTGTCGGAGCTATGACAACTTTATTTCTCTACACCTTACCGTCACACCTAAAAGCAAAGTAACAAAATATCAGTACTGTTTTTTAACTTTCTTAAGAAAATTTTGAGCATGTGAATGCTATAATTTATAATGCATTATTGTCCAATTCTTTTTCGAACAATTTATTAAAATAAGTCAGATGATTTGTGAAAATGTTCTATTATTTCCATTAAGTTATTGTTTTGTTTTAGTAGTAAAATACAATAATAACAAAATCTGCAGACATATTGACAAATTAGAAATCATGTTTTGATTTTAATAGCTTAAAAACTAAAAAACTATATGAAAAATAAAGATAATAAAAAATTATTTTAAGCACATAATATACTTTAATAACAATTTCTTGAAACTTGGTTGCCTCGAGCTCAACACCCTCCTATAGCCTATCTCATAATTATTTTGAGTAGCCCTTATCAAGTAATTCCTTTTCTTTTTCCTTATCTCAACAATATTTTTTCTCTGATTTTAATTTTATGCGTAGAAGATTGCTCTATGACATTCACATTTCACTGCCAAGCTTTCTCATTTGAACACCGACAACAACGACAAGCCTCTTTTTCAATACACTGGATTCTGGAGACAACCATCATAGTAAGTTTTGTGAAATATATATTCATACATTTTAGAATATTAGATCCTCAAATTCGAATAACTTACAATATTATTTAAAATTTTATGAAAGAGCAACACATTAAAATCATTTTTTTTTTCGATTTTTGAGCATAATCACGGGGAAAAATAAGCAATCGAGAATGGCATAACTAAGAAATGATGCACATTTCAAACATTTTATCTACTTGACTTATTTGAAGATTGACAAAAAAATAAAAAGGAATAAGAAATATCACCTCATGAAAATATTGTTCTTCTCTTGTGTTCATGGCTTCATGCTCTTTGATGTTCCTTGATTACATAACTCGTAAATGTCTGATTTTTGAAATGGTAGATCAGTGCTGCATCAAGCGGAGAAAATATAAATATTAGTCTTGTGGATTTGCATAAAAATGGCATAAAAATAGCAGATTTGCGGTCTTGTAAATGTTATGAATGAAAAAATATCATGATTTTTAGTAAATATAACCCTGCACTGCAAAACTATCTGATATTTATAACCGGGGTTTACAATATTTTTAAGATTTGTAAATTTTGAATTTCAAATTTCAAACTTATTTTGGGAACACAAATTTATATTCTCAAGATGTGTCAGACGTAGGAAATTGTGTATCTAGAAAAATAATAAAATATAGTGAGTAGAGTATTGTTTAAAAAATAGTAGATAAAACTTAATGATAATATATCTAATAATATATTGAATTGTCTCTGCATGAAATAATAAATTGGGCGGGTATTTTACCGCTTTAGGAACAGTGGACGGACAGTTTTTCTTTTAGTATTATAGATATTCCCGCGTGCGTTGCACGAATTAGATTATAGATAATATTACACATAAAAATATACAATGACACCAATAGCTTTATTTAAATTATGAAAAAATTGTCAAGTTTACAAATTTAAATTATAAAGTTCTTCCAAGCTTATCTATAGAAATTTGTAGCAAGATATTAACCATGATTAAAAAATATCTTAAATAGATAAGCAAATATCGATGGACTGATTTAATACTACATATTCGGAGATAAAATAATTTTTTGTTCGTTTTATATATTTACTACATACAAAATAAAGAAATGATAATGCTTCTCTTTTTCAAGGTTCTAGAGGATCTCGTGTCACTAATCACGATGTATTTAACTTGTTACATATTAGTTTACAATATTAATAATAGTAGTACATTATATTATTAATTTATCATAGAGATGGAATATATATGCTCTTGGTAAAATAAAAAATAATGTTTCTTTATAATTAATTTTGGGTGTCATAATTATTTTTTATATATAAATAGTTATTTTTTTCTGTTTGGCTCCTTAACTCACGCCACTTTCCGTCTTTATACTTGTTGTGGATTTGTGCCACACTGAAAAATTTAACATCCACCGTTATTTTGCTCGGGTTTTCATCAACAACAATTAAGAACACCTTGATGCTCTGTCGAACCTAGTTTGGATATTTTGTTCTGTGAAGGAATAAACAAACGGACTTGTTTAAGCTATTTGAATTCCAACATTTTTTTATAAATGTAAACAAAATAATAAAAAAAATCAACGATAGCAAGGATCCGATCACATACCCATAATTGCTAAAGTTTATGTATGTTCCATTTATAAATAGATTTATTTAAATTTATAGATATCAACATATATTTCTATTTTTATTTATTTATTTGTCCCAATATATTTTTATGTGCGAATTTGGTATATTTTATTAAACATAATTATAAATTCTCTGTCCTTATACTTTGAATTTAAATTTAGCTAAAATCTATATTTTATAATGATAAATTTGCTTAACTTTTAATATATATTGGAGTCAAATTGTGTATTTTGTCCACTCGAACAATCCTATTGTTTGTAATAAATAATACTCCAGTTACTTACTTTTTTCATTCCCCATTAACTTAAAAAGCACCAACACTTTTTTTTCCTTTAAGCAACATACATTTTCACACTTTTTGGTGTTCACTCTTCCATATTCAAATCACCAACTTAATATTCTCAACTTTAAATTGGTATCAATATTTTCGTCTCAGTTTCCAACAAAATCAACACACTTCAACTCTCTTACCTCATTGACGGTATAATGACACGAACTCTCAATTTCATTGCTTGCAGACATTTTTTGTAAGGGGGCTAGCAGAGTTCTCGGGTTGGTATACTTGGGTGCTTCATTTTTAATTTTGAGCAGCCCTTTCGTTCAATTTTATACATTGATTTTCTTTTCGAACTTACTGTTTCCGTTCCACACGTAACACTTCAAGATTTCGTTTAGCCAAATTCATTTGAAAATAAGCTTCAAATACATTTTTATCATCATATAATGTGAAGAGTTTTCTATATATTTTTTGCACTCTCGTTTTTTTTTTTTTTTTTGCTTTTCATTTTTTGTTTCTTGGTATTTTCAAACATTACTTTTTACTGTTCAACGTGAGGCTAGCTTGAGAACTATGGTCGAACATATGTGTAAAGTATATTACATTTTCAAGTAAGATATTGATTGAAAATTTATTTTTTTCTAAACTAAAAGCAACATTTAAATTACTAACTTTTTAATACATGCTATTTTTCTTCTTATTTCTAGAGTTGAAAGCAGGAGCAAAACCATTGTTGGCGTATTTGAGCGACTTCATTCTGCAGCTCAGTCAACTTTTGCATGTAATTATAATGATGAGCAAAGAATTAAGAAAAAAACAGAAAAAATTAGATAATAAAATAGATAATGCGCGCAAATGAACAAAGTTAAATAAGAATGGCAAAAAAAGTATGTTGTTGAAGGAATAAAGTCCATATATATAGGGCAACTACTGAAAAGTGAAAAGTGGAAAAAGTTAAATTTGAATGTTCCCGCTCAAATTATAAAATATTTTATTAGAAAACAACATGCTTGTGTGGCCAAAGTACCTGCATGATTTTCTTTGATATGGCTCCACATGAATGAAAGTTGTGCTTCGTTTTTACATGAAATTGAATTTGTTTTTTATGCCAAACAAATATCCGATATATATATATAGGGGTGCATTCTAGGCTGAACTCATCTTCATGAATGAACTATGAACTTTCATTGTTGTGTTTATAATTGATCATTATTGTATGTATGATATCTCATTACAGTATCATATACACTACAATGATTAATTACACACACAACAATGAAGTATCATAATTAAGTACTATAATGAACTATCATATAAACTACAATGATCAATTATACATACAACAATGAAAAGTTCATAGTTCATTCAGGACATTTAGTTCGGATTTGAATGCTACTCTATATATATATATATGTGTGTGTGTGTAATGCTTTTTTATAAAAGCAGTTAAACGAAATTGGAAGTTTATTAAAAAATCATTCAATCTAAAAAATTCAAATTTTTTAAAGGTCATGGGCTCTCTGAAATTCTGATTTGACTACACGGAGCTTGTTTTAATGAAGTTTGTACAAGCAACATGGTGGTTGGTATTGATTGTTTTTTAAAACTATTGGACGGTGTGGTATGCATTGACTGGAAAATTGATTTTCTAAATTCAAAAAAATTGTTTAAAAATAAGGTTTGAGATGCGCTGCATGTGCATGAAATTTTTGGTTTTGGTGGTGAAAATATGCGGGATTGCTACAGTGGCATACTACTTCCTTTTAGTATTTTTAGTAGATTATTAATAGATTAGAGCTGGGATAATCAAATACCGATACATATGAACTTATGAGAGGTGATTTTGATTTTCAAAATTAAATATAGGAAGGTGAGAATGAGAGAGATTGATAAGATTTCTCAACAATTTAAAACTTGAAATCTAATATTATAAAAAATTGAAACGTGGAAAAAAAGTGAAAGAAAAAAATAAAAAACATACAATAAAATAGATAAAAAGAAATAAAAATTTAGCAGTGAGTGCAGTAACTGTTTTTTTACCACATATCACCACTTTGTACCTCAAAGTCTTGCGAACTTTTCATTCTACATGACTACATTTATTTAATCTCTCTCTCATCTCCATCCACCTGCCACCACCTCCGATTTTTTATTCCTTTCAATACTTTCAGTCTCTTCAATCTTCATGTGTTCATACTTGAGTTTTTCATTGTCGTCTGTTATGGATAAAATCCTTGAGTGTTAAATTAGTGTTATTGTGTATGGATAGTAGCTATTTTAGGCATACATCTTGGCCAAAATAGCAACCACAATTTGTGTTTTTTCATGTATATAAGGTAGACAAATATCACAAAATAAATGAAACTTTTCAGCATTCATCAAATAGTTTCTCTTTCCCTTTAGTTTTAGTGCGTTTTCTCTGTGTGCTTGGAAGCAGTGTTGAGGAAGCCTTTGAGGGTCCATGGAGGCCTTGGGGACCTTTGGCACGTTGGTGTTCGTTCTGATGATTTTGGGGGTGGGGGCATTGTAGTCGTCTTCTGCATCCTTAGCGAACTGGACCTGCTCGGGGAAGACGGTGGTGATTGTGTTGTTAGCGTTCTTGAGTTCCTTGGAGACCATGTCGTAGCGATCAGCCAGCGACTTGTAGGCTCAGAAGGAGTTCTCTACCGCATCGATCAGCTCTGGGCGCTTCTGGTAATACATCTCGGCCCTCTTGGCGAATGAGTCTCCTCCCTCTTCAATCAGCTTCAACATGCTCTGCACTTTAATTCTCCTTCATATCTGCATTCTTATTGTTATTTCATGTGTATGTGTATGCATATTCATCCTACTATTGAAGACTTTGCATATATAACTAAAGGGAAATTTTTGAACCCCCCAAAGACACCCAAGATCATTACTAACAAAAGTTTGTAACGACCCACGCACAAAAGTTTCTTACTTAGACTTATGTGTTGTTTTTCATCCTCTGGTAGAAAGCTTGACTTGTAAGATAGATATGAGATTGTATATATGCTTTAGGGGTTTTGATTTTTATTTTATGTAGATTGAGATGGGGCTTTATATTTTGAGTTTGATTTTTGTTGTTTTAATTAGAATTTTAAATTGGGGGTTACGATGATAAAATTGTAATTTTATATAATAATTTAAATTTTTATTTTTTCAGGGGCTGTATTTAGCAAAATCGTGGTTGCATTTAGAAACACCCCTTTCCAAAACATCAGCGATGCACACGTAGGCCAAAAACATACAACTAATCAAACTATGAAAATATTTATTGTGCATATTCCACAAAACGACAATCTTTCTCATCAAATGAAGGATCGAAATCAATTATGAAATCAACAAAAATTCTTAGACATAAATATATGATTTGCGAATCGGTTCTCGCAACGGAAGATATACAATTGCATAAATATGCCTTTATATTTCAGAATCGGCAGCAGGACAATAATTTCCTAATTCAATAATTAGGGTTCATAATTTTACTAATGGAAAATCATTTAATTTCATAACATTACTCTGATACCACATGTAAAACTATTCATGTGGTTTTCTAATAAATCAGTAAAATAGAAAATCTATAAGGTCTTGAAATCAATGATTCTCACAATCAATTGTGTACCGTTCTCCATCGTAGAATTAATAATTGCAAAAGACTAGTGTTTCTCTTCCTTGACTTCTATTCCTTTTCTCTCACGTTCGTAATGGCGGTTAGGGTTTGAGAGAAAACTATTATGTCAAGAATTGAGGACCTAGTCTCTATTTATAGGGTTAATATATAACCCAAAGAAAATTGATATCTCCATCAAATATCAATTACTATCAAATATGCTCAGATATCCCATATATTATTCAGACTTATCAATTAATAATTTATTTATCATTTAATTCATAATAAATATATACACAGGACATATCTTACCATTTGATAAGTGGTTTTTTTTGTCAATATTGTTCCATTTTGAATTTTAGTCGTGTTGGGATCAGAGAGGGCCGCCGAGGTTCATCCTCGCCTCACAGTGTCTTGGTCCCATGACCGTAGATGTCCTCGTAGCACTGCAATCCCATTTTAAAAATTCTTCGCAGCTTCAAGCTTTTATCAACCAGCTGTTGTCCCCCCTCTTCAACAAGTTGCTGCTACAACCTGTAGAGCAACAACAAAGAGGTTAGAAGGTGTAGGAAATAGGGACAACACACTTACCTATCGATGGAGGAGCTGCTCGTCGGTGACGATTAGCTGCAGCAGGGTAGACGCAGCCGTGAGTGACGGGTTGCGCAGTGGTAGCAGGCTCGACTGTAGGCGAAGGTGCACGGTGACTAGTTTGTTACCGTTCGGTTTAGATGTCCCAGACTTAGCCTCCTAAGTATCATCTACAGACGACCTCACCGAGCATAAAGGAGTAGCCCCCAGGCTACTTGAGAACCCCCTTCCCAACCTCTGTCTCTCTTCTCTCGTCACTCTCTCCCACCCTGTACAACTGGTTCGCTCACAAGAAGAAGGGGCTGGTGGTAACAAGATGTAGCAACAACTTGGGTTCAACGCAGCACGAAGGCGGAACAATGGAGGCGTGAGATTTCAGCTTCTCACACCAAGGAGGGGCTGCTCTCACACTATTCTCTCAATAGCGGCGTGGGTGTGTCTCCGAGGAAAAAGTGAATCCCTAATTCAAATTAAGGATAAGGCAAAGTGAAAGTGGGCTGAGAAGAAAACAAGTGAATGGGCCACAACAATTGGGCCAACTAATTCAACATTCTCCACCTTTGGCCCAATGGTGAGGTGACTGTGAATCTGGGAAAATATGGCTAGAGGATCTCATCATCGCCAACACCTCCCGCCTGTATACCTGCACACAAGTAACAAACAGGAGGAACAAGTTAGTTCACAAAGAATTAACTTAAAACACATGAAGACAAAAGACACCACATAAGGTGTACAACTACCAAGTACAGTTGAACCTGCAAAAGAGATAAACCGCAGGCTCCGAACGACAAACATAGATAAGAAGTTTAACCAAAATCAAATTGGAGAATCCTCTGACAGGACAAAAGTTTTTTAGCAGGCAAACATTTTGTGCCCATGTCAGCAGGATTAAACTCAGTTAGTATTTTCTCAAGCAAGACAATCTCTTTCTTAACTATGTCCTTAATAAAGTGAAATTGAAAATCTATAAGCTTCGTCCTATCATGGAACACAGGGTTTTTACATAGTTATATAGCAGATTGACTATCAAAAAATAAGACCACTTGCTTATCTAATTGTCCAATTTCATGCAATACACCTTTTAACCAAATATCTTCCTTAATAGCTTCAGTGACTGCAACATACTCAGACTCTGTGGTTGACAAAGCTAATATAGGCTGAAGTTGAGATTTCCAACTTATGCATGCACCACAGAAGGTAAACACATAAGAGGTTGTGGACTTCCTATTATCTCTATCATTTGCATAATTGGAATCAACATAACCAACAAGTTAGCACCTTCAGCACACTTAGAGAAAGTCAAACCATAATTCACAGAGTATTTAAAGAATCTGAGAAGCCATTTGAGGGCTTCCCAATGAGGCATGCCTGGATTTGACATGTATCTACTTAGACAACTCACGGGATATGCAATATCTAGCCTAGTGCAAACCATCAAGTACATCACAGATCCAATAGCATTCGAATAAGGCACATTAGACATCTCAACAATTTCAGAATCGGTCTTGGGGGATTGATCCTTACTTAGTACAAAATAAGAAGCAAGAGGCACATTCATAGACTTAACATTAGACATAGAGATTTTACTCAAAATTTTATCCACATAGGAAATTTGGTTAAGTACAAGAACATATTTCTCTCTTTCTCTAATTATATTCATGCCAAAGATTCTTTTTGCATCACCGAGGTCTTTCATGTCAAAGTTTTGGCTCAAACAATTTTGGACATGCTTAATGGATTTCACACATGGACTGATCAAGAGCATATCATCAACATATATGAGCAGGAACACATGCATAGATGTAGTATCTTTGCAATATAAACAATGATCAAAATCACTTCTTTTGAAACCTAAAGATAGCATGCATTTATCAAATTTCAAGTTCCACTGCTTAGGGGATTGCTTCAGGCCATACAAAGCCTTTTTCAACAAACACACATGGTCAGACTTGTTCGAATCAATAAACCCTTCAGGCCATCTCATATAGATATCTCTATCTAAATCTCCATGTAAGAAGGCAGTAGTTACATCCATTTGTTTTAACTCCCAATTATGATGAGCAACTAAGGCATCTACATCCAGAAAGCTGTATGCTTTGGAAGATAGTAGTGAACTTAACAACTGGAGCAAAAATTTCTGTGTAATCTACCCCCTCTTTTTGAGTAAATCTCTTAGCAACTAATCTTGCTTTAAACCTAACTTGTTCATTTTTATTTTTGACTTTAAAGAGCCACTTACAGTCAACCACACAACAATTAGCGGGTTTAGGGACTAAAATCCAAGTTTGATTAACATGCAGGGACCGAATCTCACTTTTCATAGCAATTAACCACTTAGCAGCATGCTTAGAATTCATAGCATCATTGTAGCTTTTAGGCTCATTACCATCTAGAGATTCAAACACATGAAGAGAAACAATCAGGTTATCATCATTAAACCTAATAGGCTTCCTAATAGTTCTTCGAACTCTGTCCCTAGTCAACAAATAATCATGCAAGTCATCAACATCAGCATGCTCATTGTTCTCAGCATGTTCATCAACATTTTCAGCATGTTCACCAACATTTTCACCAGGTATATCAGCATTTGCAACATTTAAATCAACATTATTTTCATGTTCATCATGCAAATGACCCTCATAATCATGCTCATTAACAACATCATGTTCAACACGAATAACAGACACAGAATAATCATGAAGAGTAGGGGATTGCTCCACCTCAAAAGGAGCAGTATCAGAAGAAGCAGACAAGCAAGGAAATTCAAGTTCATTAAAAACAACATCCCTGCTAATTATGGCTTTAAAACCCCGCTCACTTCTATCCCACAACCTGTAGCCCTTTACGACCTCTGGGTAACCAAGAAAGATACACTTCTTAGACCTAGGCTCAAGTTTATCTCTCTTTTGGTGTACATAAGCTGCGCACCCAAATACTCTTAAGTTCTTTAAGTCAACCAGCTTATTGGAAAACACTGATTCAGGACACTTACCACCTAAAGGCACAGATGGGGACCTATTGATTAGATAGGCAACAGTCACTAAGGCTTCCCCCAAAAAACTCTTAGAAAGGCCAGAAGGAAACATCATACTTCTAACTCTTTCTAACAAGGTCCTATTCATTCTTTCTGCAACCCCATTCTATTGAGGTGTATAGGGAACTGTCCTATGCCTCCTAATATCAGATTTAGCACATAAATCATCAAGCAGTGTATTGCAAAATTCAAGACCATTATGTGTCCTAAGTGTCCCAATCTTTTTACCAGTCTGATTTTCAATTAAAGTTTTCCAATTGCTGAACTTTCAAACACATCAGACTTATTTTTCATCAGGAAAACCCAAACTTTCCTGCAATAATCTTCTATCACAGATAGAAAGTACATGTTTCCACCTTGTGTAGGTGTACTTGAAGGACCCCACACATCAGCATGAATGTATTCAAGCACATTGGAGCAAGTAGATGCATTAGGAGATGAAGAGATGGGGAAATTAACTTTACGTTGTTTTCCAAGCACACATGCATCACAGAAAGGCAACTCATACACATGATCGGCACCAAATGCACCAAATTTATGCAATATGTTCATGCCTTTATTGCTCATATGCCCTAATCGATGATGCCACAAAGATGTCATGTCATTGTTCACAGCATTAGCAGACTCATGCTTAGCAGAACAAACATACACATTATGCTTTTTAATAGTTTTGAAAACAACCTAAGAACCCTTCATGATTTTCATAATTCCCTTACCCCATTTCCCTTCAAGACCCTCTTTCTCAAGGGCAACACAAGACATCAAGTTATAATTCAAGTTAGGTACATGTCTAACATTTTTCATGACATAGATAGAACCATAGTCAAATTTCAAGCGAGTATCACCAATTCTAGCCATTTGACATTTCTTATCATTAGCCATAGAGACATACCCATCAAAAACTACTTTATAACTTGAAAACATATCCTTGAACGGTGGCATATGATAGGTGCAACCAGAATCCACCAGCCATTCAGATTCACAAAAAGAATCACATGCAATATTAACAAAGGAGTAAGCAGATACATCATGCATCATATAAACATCTCCTAAGTTCTTGTCTTCAGACGCAACATTAGAATGCTCTTTTCGGCTACATTTCTTAGATTTCTTGCAATTTTTTGCAAAATGTCCAGACTCACCACAATTGAAGCATTTTCTAGAATTCTTTGACCTAGATTTAGACATATTCTTACTTTTAGGCCTAGACTTGCTTTTGTCACTCAATTCAGGACTATGATGCCTATGATCATAACTCTTCTTATATGATCTCCCCCTAACATGCATCACATTCCCATTATAAGACTTATTCCCTCTATTGTGCTTCAGATTCATTTCTTTACTCTTTAAGCAATTAACAACAGTATCTAAAGTCACATCATCTCTAGCATACTGAATAGCAGATTGAACATCAGTAAGAATCAGGAATAGCATTTAGCAAAATACAAGCACTGTATTCATCAATGTGTTTATCACCAGCTAATTTTATATCTGGTACTAGCTTAGTGAACCTATCAAGGTTTTCATCCATGTCCTCAGTCAAGTCAAATTTGAATCCAAACAACTCCTGAAGAAGAAACATTTTACCAAGCAATGAGGTATCAGTATATAACTTTTCAAGTTTATCCCACATTTCCTTAGCAGATTCAATGACACCAACTTTCCTTAACATAGAATCAGACAAATTTAAAGTAATGGCAGATAAAGTAAGACGATTCATTTTCTTTTTCTCTACTTCAGTTTCATTTCCTTCATAAGACTCATCAATAGTCTCAACCATATTTTGTTGGATTAAAATGCATTTCATTTTCTGCTTCCAAATGCTAAAATCATTTTTACCATTAAATGAAGCCATGCTATATGCAGAAGTGGATGCCATGCTTAGCACAAAGAAGCAAATAAATCACACTAAAATAGACAAACTCAAGCAGAAAAACAAGCAACCAATATGAAATGAAACAAGTAACAAGAAATAACCGAAATCAGCCCAAAGCGATAAAATTACCATGAGAAACTACAAGGCAAACAAACCGAACAACAAGTTGTCCCAAACAGTAGAGCTCAAGTTTTCAAATTTTCACAAGTGAAAAAAAAATCACACAAAGCAATCTTACACAATTAGGACAAAACGATGTACGGTAGCAAACCAACAGTAGAAATCAACAAATAGCTCAAAAGTAGCACAACAGAAGCAACTATGAAAACAATTATGTGTTAACCATAAACACATAGCATAGAGCCCTATCATGCGATTTCTACCAGCTAGCAAAGTCCCAATCCTATGGCCCAGTCGGTCGATCTAGGAATTTAAATGCTGAGAGGTTTAAGCTAACTTACCATAGCGGAAGCCCTAGGTGAGGGCTTTCCGACCTACCTAACATGTTCCTGGGAACACTGACGACGAGGATGCCGCAACCACAGTGGGGATGCCCCGGTGAAACTTCCCTCTCCCTAACCTGGCTCTGATACCACTGTTAGGATCAGAGAGGGCCACTGAGGTTCATCCTCGCCTCACAGTGGCTCGGTTCCATGACCGTAGATGTCCTCGTAGCGCTGCAGTCTCGTTTTAAAAATTCTTCGCAGCTTCAAGCTTTTATCAACCAGCTGCTATCCCCCTCTTCAACAAGTTGCTGCTACAACCTGTAGAGCAACAACAAAGAGGTTAGAAGGTGTAGGAAACAGGGACAACACACTTACATATCAATGGAGGAGCTGCTCGTCTACGACGATCAGCTGCAGCAGGGTAGACACAACCACGAGTGACGGGCTGCGCGGTGGCAGGAGGCTCGGCTGTAGGCGGAGGTGCACGGTGACTAGTTTGTTACCGTTCGGCTCAGATATCCCAAACTTAGCCTCTTCAATATCATCTACAGACGACCTCACCGAGCACAAAGGAGTAGCCCCCAGGCTACTTGAGAACCCCCTTCCCAATCTCTGTCTCTCTTCTCTCGTCACTTTTTCCTACCCCGTACAACTGGTTCACTCACAAGAAGAAGGGGCTGGTGGTAACAAGATGTAGCAACAACTTGGGTTCAATGCAGCACGAAGGCGGAACATTGGAGGCGTGAGATTTCAGCTTCTCACACCAAGGAGGGGCTGCTCTCACACTCTTCTCTCACTAGCGGCGTGGGTGTGTCTCCGGGGAAAAAGTGAATTCCTAATTCAAATTGAGGATAGGGCAAAGTGAAAGTGGGCTGGGAAGAAAACAAGTGAATGGGCCACAACAAATGGGCCAACTAATTCAACAAGTCGCTCAGCAAAATCCTTGCTAGAAAATAATTCGAATGGATTTTTCAATGCTTGAATTTGATCATTTCATCGGGATAAGGCTGTAAGATGGCAAAATTTGAACAAAACAAAACCGTGTTATTTATGATTCTGGCACAGAGATTACACTTTAATCATCTTCATGCTGTTTCCTAGCTAGCTACAAAAAAACCTCTACCTCTAAATACATTCCCATTTCCTACCAAAAACATAATTTTTAAAAATAAAAATAAAAAAACATCCTTAAACAATATATATCCCGGTCTCTTAATCTTTCTCATCAATTATATTCGGACTAACTGTAATCTCAAACAGTGGTAGAGCTAGTGCCTTCCTCATTCTCCCCACTCAACTCTTCCAAAGACTTCCCCTTAGCCTCAGGCACCAAGAATGTGAAAAACAACCCTAAAAGATTCACAAACCCCAACAATATCAGAGTGTTCTTCACCCCTATCCCTGGCGGGTACCCTGCATCCACCTTCTTCGGGTCCGGGCTCTGCGCCAGGTACAAGAACCCGAACGCCCCCACTATCGCCCCCAGCTTCCCCCACGCTGCCGATATCCCGTGGCACGTCGACCGGAACCTCGCCGGAAATATCTCCGCCGGCACTACGAATGTCGTTGCATTAGGCCCGAAGTTTGCGAAGAAGAATGTCAGTGAATACATCACCACAAACCCTATCCTGTGATCGGGCTTAGTCCAATGATCGTACGGGATGGCTAACGCGAACATGAACACCGTCATGAAGAAGAATCCCATCAATTGGATCGTGAAACGCCCTATCACGTCGATCAGCGCCACCGTGAACCAGTATCCCGGCACGGTGCTGCACAGGGCTATCAGTGTCTGAGCTCGTGCTATGACGTAGACTTCGTGGATGGCGTTCATGGTCTTCGCCGCAGGGATCCACCCGATGGCGGTGAACACGTCTTTCTGGAAGAGGTTCTGGCTGTAGAAGGCGATGTCCAGCAGGAACCAGGTGCTGGCGGTGCCCAGGAGATGGGAGCCGTGGCGGTGGAAGAATTCTTTCGAGAAGAGGGTGTAGTCGGATTGTTTGGAGACCATGGCCTCCACCTTCTCCGGCTCTGCCTCCAGGTCTTCGTGGAGGACCTTCGCCATGTCGGAAGCGGCGCGCTTGGCGTCCTTGGCCACGAGGGCGGTGTAGCGGGCGGTTTCCGGCATCTTTAGGCGCCAGTAGAAGGTGAGGAGGGCGGGGATGGCGCCGACCATGAGGATTATCCGCCAGAGGTAGTCGGCCTGAGGGACGGTGGAGGTGATGGGGTCGATGGAGTACGGCGGCGCTTTGTATCTGGAGTCGAAGAGGGCGGACATGGCCATGGCGAAGATGCCGCCGGCGAGGATGCCGAGACCCTGCATGGCGAAGACGGCGGCGATGAAGGCGCCGCGGGTTTTCTTGTTGGCGTACTCGGACATGATGGTGGCTGAGAGAGGGTAGTCGCCGCCGATGCCGAAGCCGAGCCAGAAGCGGAAGAAGCAGAGGGTGGCCATGACGGCCTTGGCGTCGCGGCCGAAGGAGAGGCCGGAGGCGACGGAGCAGAGGCACATGAGCATGAGCGTGACGCCGTAGACCTTTTTTCGGCCGAGTTTGTCCCCGAGCCAGCCGAAGAATAGCTGGCCGGCCAGCGTGCCAGTGAGGGCGACGCCGTTGACGAAGGCGGAGACGTTAGGAGGAAGAGATCCGGGCTTTTCAGCGCCGTCGACGTGGTAGTAGATGCGGCCGAGCATTTTGGTGACGAGGGAGATGCAAAAGAGATCGTAGGCGTCGGTGAAGAACCCCATTCCGGCGATGATGATCGCCGTGAAATGGTACCACTGCGTTTTCGCCATGTCTAGGGCGGTCAGCACCTTCAAATTGTTCTCGCCCGCCATTTCTGCTGCCTGCAAAACTAATCAAAATTCTTCAATCCAATTATATGCACGCCTCATCAGATCCATTACCATACACCAAAATAGTTTTTATTTTCAAACTGAAACAAATTGCATGCAACAGTAATACTCGTAATTTACTCTTTAAAAGAGAAGATCAAATCTGAATTGGCAAAATCCCCACTGAGAAACGTACTCGTCGACTTTGCATGCACACAAGTTGAAAACAACAGATAATGCAAGAGAGAGAGAAAGAGAAACAAATTAATAAATATGTCACCTGGTAAGAGAGAGAGAGTGGTTGAGTAATGTGGAGGTGAAGTGGGGAAGGAGTTATATACGCGGCGAGGTAAGGTTGACAGATGGGATCTCCGCCGGAATATTCTCTCCTTTTCACCACTCAAATGTTACAAACCCTCTGTTTTCGGTCATCAGTTACAAATTCAAACGCTAAAAATAAATACATAAATATTGTGTAGCTCTGCATCTATAAAAAAAATTGTGTAGTTGAAGTATACTGCTAAATTAGATTTAATTTATATTATAATTTTCAGTTGCTGATCTAATTTAATCTTATATTTTAAATTATTGACCAAATTAATACCATTCAATCTAAATCTTTTTTAATTAGCCAGCCATAATTTACTCAAAATGACCAAACTAATCAAATTATTTTGACTTTTTTCTCAAATCATACACATTTCTATTACATACTAATAAATAAAATACCTCAATTCATATTTTGTCATTGATTCAACATTTTTTTAATTAATTTTTGAATAGGATTACATGTATTAAACTTATACACCCAGATGTTCCTGAGGAAGCTTGAATCTGTGATCTTTTAGTTCACGCAATATACTTTCACCACTACATCCCGAGCAAGGAGAGGATTCAGCATTTATTTGACTAGTTTTATTGTTATACTTACATTTATTAGTTAAAAGTATAATTAGTAGCTGACGGCGTTAAAAATGCGCCGAGTTACATTATACTCCATCTGTCTTAAAACAATTGTCTTGTTTGAAAATGACACAGATACCAATGCGAGTAGATATAAGACAATTATTTGGGACAAACAAAAAAATGAGCAAGATAATTGTTTTGGGGAGTATAATTTTTAAATGTGATATTTGAAATTGTTTAGTTAAAATTTTAAATTAAAAGAAAATAAAATATTTTTTCCTTAAAACCGAAACATTTAGATTACACTTGCATCTCACCTCTCTCCCTAAACTCATCACAATTTATGTTTTTGTTTTTTTCTACGAAAGGGCGATATTCCATAACCAAAGAAAATTGTGATAAAGTATAATAATATTAATCAAAATACTTTCCCATTTTATATTTGCTTATTAGATTCATATGAAATGAGCTGGCCCAATAATATGATAACAGCCCATAGCCAACAAGCCCGCACAAAAAATAAAACTCGAATAGACTGAAATGCCCCCACAGTTGAAGGTAAATCCGCACGCCGAATTTACCAGACTGCGGCGAAAGGTGCAAGAAACAAGCTAACTTGCGCATAAACCGCCTCATCGAGGTGTACGTTCTTATCCTTCACCACCCCTTTCATCACACCATCTTCCTCCAACAAAATCAAGATTTCTCCAATTTGCAGTCCGTAGAATGTCGAAAACACCCCTCAAGCAGTTCCTTACCTGCATGGGTAGGTGTTCATCTTCTTCTTCTTCTCCTTCTCAGTTTTTCTTGATTCAAGATTATTAACGTGGTGAGTCATCACCATTTTCGGATCTCTGATCCAGATTTTGGCAGGAGAATGAAACTTTTGAAGAAAGATGATTTGTACAAGAAATCGGCGTACATTCTTAACCGGTTCCAGTGGTCGAAAGCGGATGGCGATGAACCGGAGGGGAAGAAGTTTAATGATAAATTGGACAATAATCCGACGAGTTGCTCGTCTGACGACGAATTCAGCGGTTACAATTGGAAGCCGGAAATTGCGTTCCGTAAAGCGCTCGAAACCGCTTCGCAGTTGTATAATAAGTGGTCTATTAAGCCAGGTATGATATTTCTTTTCCTTTTTTTTTAAAAAAAATTTTTGGGCAACTTTATGTGCGATTGGCGACTCAAATTCGAGATTTTGTTTCAATGAGCTTGAATTGAGCGTTGCTGTTAGCTGTTCTGTGCCGTTTTTTTAAAAAAAAGAAGGAATGTTTGCTGCTGTTGCATTAGTGAGTTAAGAAGCTTGTGAGCATCAATTTGAATATTGAATTTGTAACTCAGAATTTTGACTGGAGTGTGTCGAATACACATTAAGAACTAAGAAGTGGTTGGGGTTTAAATCATTAGTGTAGAGGAGAAAGAGCCAGAGCTTTAAGCTCTTCCTAAATCGGTATTAAAACGCTTTATTTCTTGGGGGAGGAGAGTTGGGTCTCGTTTTTTTTATTTTCAAAGGGGTGAAGGAAATGTAGGGGGAGATTTTTAGCCATTTCTTTGTTCTGCAGGAACCGAAATTGAAAACAAAGGGGTGCCTACTGATAGAACTCTTGCCGAGATATTTTCTAGTATACAGCGGAGTAAGCTTGGACTTCAAGAATGGAGTCTGAGTGATCTTACTATCGGCTTGTATCTCATCTACCTTCAGCAGGCATCCAATAATGCTGTGGAGGAGTTGAAGGGTGAACTTATCTCTTCAGAATCCATTGTGACTATCTAAGCCCCTTTCTTTTGAATTGAAGATTACTATTTACGAGTAGTATTTTCTGATTGCATTAAGTAATAACTCTCTTCTTAGTTGTTACGATACTGTGGTGGAATTCTCTGACTAATTTTGGCTATATAGGTTGAGGATCTCATATACAACATAGAACTAGCAAAGGGTGCTTATAAGGACAGTGCAGCAGGTCTAGCGAGGAATAGCATGCTCCGAGAAAAGAATATTGTGAAGTTTGTGAACAAATCCAATGTGTTGAGACCTGGGTATTATATTGGAACTGATATGCGGAAGAAACTTGTCATTTTTGGTATCCGTGGAACTCACACCGTATATGACCTCATTACTGACCTTATAACCACTGGGCATGACGATATCACATTTGAGGGCTATTCTACCCACTTTGGCACAGCTGAGGCTGCTCGTTGGTTTCTATACCATGAAATTGGTACCATTAGGATGTGCCTAGAGAAGCATAAGGTGGAGTGACGTTGTTTCTTTTTCTCTCTTGTTCTTTCATGAATTTCATGTGTTGTGAGTCTAATTGATGAACAGGGTTTTAGATTGAGGCTTGTTGGCCATTCTCTCGGGGGTGCTACAGCTTCTTTGCTTGCAATTATGCTTCGGAAAAAGTCCTTTAAGGAGCTTGGGTTCAGCCCTGATATAGTTTCCGCAGTTACATATGCTACCCCTCCTTGTGTCTCCAAAGAACTTGCTGAAAGTTGCTCTGATTATGTGACCACGGTGGTGATGCAGGTTTCTCTAGTTCTATCATTCAGCTAGTTGATTTTCATTTTTTGGTTGTTTTTACCTTCACCTTTTTTCTTTTTTTTTTGGATTGAGTTCTATTTCTTGCAATTCAAAATTTCCACAATTTACTTCCTTCTATGTATGCAGGATGATATAATCCCAAGACTAAATATTACTACTTTGACAAGATTGAGGAACGAAATTGTTGAAACAGATTGGTATGTAAACCATATTGGCGACAAACATAATTCCCAGAGATGAGGAAAATCATTGTGTTACCTGCTGCGTAGCATAATTTCTTTGTAGCGCAGTATGTTCTGCCCTTTATACACTGAGTGATTCACTGATCTGTAATATTTGCTTTTTTGCAGGGTAGATGTTTTCAGTAGAGAAGATTTGAAAGGTGTTATAGATATGGTGGCTAATGCGAAGCAAGTTGTAGCTTCGGTACAAGATGTTGCTCGAAAACTTGCTGATTATGCCAAGTTCAAAGGGCCGACAAAGTATCCAGGCATGTTTTTGAAATTTTTAGTTCTCAGTTTTTCAGCTCTCATCATTAACTCGAAACCTATAAAAAAAACCCTTGGATTTAGAATCCTGCTCCACTTATAATAAGATTCAGAACCAAACTAACACGTAGCAAGATGCTTCTCAGCATTGTCAACACTTTGCCAGTCCACCATGTCTAGTGTCTACTCTACTCATTGGCTTTCTTCTGGAGACTGTATTGCTGCTTCAATTCTTGCATATAATTATCAAGATTAAGCAAGTTGAGGTGAAAAAGCAGTCATCCATATCATGCATTTGCATGGGTTCCATTCCATCAGTATAGTTCAGTTAGTGATTTGAATTCTTGTAATGCTGAACTGGTGATGCAAACTATGCAACAGAGATTCCTGCGGCAGCGCCACCAACTCCCGTTTCTGCCAGCAAAAGCTCAGCTCAACCAAAACTTGGGAATCCCACAAGCAAAGTGGCTGAGGAATTATTTGTTCCAGGTACCGTTTACTATTTAAAGAGGAATGGTGATGCGGACGGGGACAAACATATTGAGTATTTCACGTTGTTGAGGCGACACCCAGGTGAGCATTTTCAAAGGATACTGCTTTCAAGCAATCTTATTTCAGACCACAAATGTGATAGCCATTTTTATGCCCTGAGAGATGTACTTAAAGGTTTGCCTAGTTCCTTGGATTGTGGAAGTGGAACAAATAGTTGATCAACTTGAAATCTTGTAGCATATCATCTCAATATTATCAGTGGTGATTGCTTTGGTTGAATATAATCTGATGTTGAAAGCATGTAGAGCCACTCTTTTATCAAATTTGTCACCAATATGGAGTAGTTGCGTTGCGTTGCTAACATGGCATTTGTAGTTTTACTTGTGGATGTAATAGACATTAATCTGATCTACTCTAATCTCATTAATCGAGTCAAGATTCTGAATTTCGATACATATATATGAATATTTAGATAAATTTGGTGTTAAAATAAGTTCTATGTTAAATGAAAATGAATTAAGGCTCTTAGATCAATCATATCAATGATTGTGATAAAAAAAAAATTAATTATTTAAAGAAATACATACAAATATATATGACAAAAAAGAATATTTGTGAACAGGTTTTAATTTAGAATATTAATTTTTCTTTTTGGAGTAAGGAATTAAGTGTATATATGGATTTATTTTTATTTGACATAGTGACTTTTTATGCTTAAAAAACCATGCTTTCCTTTAATAATTGCTATACCCTTCATCTTAGCTGTTCATATAATTGATTTAAATCAATAATGAAGAGTTTGTTTAGAAAACTGATTTTTATGAGTTAATTGCATATATGAAAGCAACTTTTTACAAATTGTGAACAATATATTTTTTGAAGTTTGACAATTATAACTGGTATAAATATATTTATTTTATATAGTGAACAGTACTTATTTAAAGGTAGAATAATTGGAAAAGTTGTTTATAAATTGACAGTTTTTGTATCACTTTGCATATCATTTTCGTCTTTCCTACAAAGGCGAATTTTTGCCTATGTGATTACTGGACTGTTCCAATTTACAATATTACCATATTATTTGAACCTTAACAATTATAATACAATATTTAATAATTTTGCAATTAGAATACAACTTTAGAGAATTTTCCAGTTATAAGCAATAACACGCCAATTGCTCGCAAATGAGAATTAAAAAATAATAATATTTTTTTTGCATCTGCGGATGGGACTGGTGTTAAAGGTTGAGGCAGGGGCGGCACTACCTTAAGGCTCACGGGGTCGGCCGCCCCCACGGCATTTCGAATTTTTTTTATATATACATGTATTTTTTTTTAAAAAAATAAAATTATATAGTATCGACCCCACAAAATTATGATCGAGCCCCCACAGTACTCGAGCTCTACATCCGCCCCTGGGTTGAGGGCGGGTGTTCAATCCCCCTTGGCAACAACCCTCCAGTTTGCATCTGCGGATAGGACTGGCGAACCCTAAGTTGCTGTGTGCACAGGGCTCAGGTGGGTTTAACCTGAGTGGGTTGGAGTGCATCGGACTGCAGGCCCTGACATCGCCGGACCCGAAGGGTGGGATGTTACAAAAAATGTGATAATTTTCGAAAATGATAACCTTGCATTTTGCTTTAAAATTAGATCCATCCCAAAACCTCCATCCGCACCATTATTGCAAATATCCTACAAATTTTTAAGGTCTTAGCGAAAGTTACTTTTAAATGAATCCAATGGCACGAGAATATTATTGCTCATTTAGCCAATCTAACTACACAATCGAGGCTTCACTGCCTTCCAAATGTTATCACTTCATATCGTATTAAAATTTTATCAATTACTGGTGTTACCACACAATATAATAAATGAAAATGCAAAAAAAAATAATAATAATTTTGAAACAAACCCCAATAATAAAATATAGGGAAAACTATCAATTTTATTACAAACTATTAAAGCTTTCTCAAATATATTACAAACTATACATATATCAAAAAATATTACAAACTATAAATTTTGTCTCAAATCTATGACGGGAGCTAATTTCTGGCAATGAAAAATTGACATGGCACGCCGGAGGACACGTCAACGCTTGTAAAATTACACGTCAGCATATAGAGTTTCTCAAATATAAACTATTGTTATTTTTTCATTTATATTACAACTTATTAATATATATATATATCAAAAAATACTCAAACTATTAAGTTTTTTAGAAAATATATTTTTATATATTTTAAAATATTTAAATATTTTTTTTGATAAATTTGAAAAAAAAAAATATCAAAAAAAAAAAAATGAAAACCTATGCTCTCGTCGCTCACTTGCAATATTTAATGGCAAAGAAATGAAAAATTAATATTTAATTATACTTAAATGTAAATTATATTTAATTATTATTTTTCTTTGGCCATTAAGTAAATTAAATGTAAATTATATTTAATTATTGTTTTTCTTTGGCCATTAAGTAAATTATATTTAATTATTATTTTTCTTTGACCATTTCATATTTTTAAGTATAATTAAATAATAATTTTTCATTTCTTTGCCATTAAATTTTTAAATTTTAACATTAATTTGAACATAAATACCCTATGTCCCGTGGAAGCTCGATCACATGACTTCTTGGTCATAGGTAAAGTGTTTTCATTACTACACCAGAACAAGGGAACTTTGAGCGATGAGAGCATATGTATTAATTTTTTTTGCCATTTTTTATTTTTTTAATTTATTAAAAAAATTAAATATTTTGAGTACAATTATATATTTATTTAAATGTTAAAATTTTTAAATCTATAAAAATATTTTTTAATAAAAACTTGGTAGTTTGAGCATTTTTTTGATATATATTAATAAGTTGTAATATAATTGAGAAAATAACAAACTAATTTGAGAAACTCTATATGCTGACGTGTAATTTTATAAGCGTTGACGTGTCCTCCGGCGTGCCATGTCAATTTTTCATTGCCGGAAATTTGCTCCCGTCATTAATTTGAGACAAAATTGATAGTTTGTAATATTTTTTGATAATATGCATAGTTTGTACTAGGGGTGTGCACGGTCCGGTTTGGCCGGTTTAAGGGGTAAAGTACGAACCAAACCAATAGGTACGGTTTGAAATTTTCACAAACCAAACCAGCCAAATAATTATTTCAAACCAAACCGGCCAAACCATATTAAAACGGTTTGGTTCGGCTGGTTTAAACGGTTTGAAGATTATTCAACTAAAAATATTACCAAAAATGAAACTTGTATATCTATTTTATTATTAGAAATTAATGAAAGAATGATACACAAAATAAAACTAATATAAATATGTATCGCTTGTCATTAATTATAAATATGAGATAAGTAATAAATAAATAATATTATGGTTGCAATAAACAATTGTATATAAGTTGATTTATAGGGTTACAATTCGAAAGAATATAAGCATCGAGCATATATATCAATATAACTGATATTTTAGCTTTCTATCAAATAATATTTTATTATAATTATTATATTTAAAATTATATTATTTATACGGCCGAAACGGCCGATTTCATCCTTCAAACCGTCGGCCAAACCAAATCATCCGGTTTGAAAATTTTCAAACCAACTCGGCCAATCATTTTTTTCAAACCAGCCAAATCGGCCAAATTAATTTGGTTTGGCCGGTTCAAACCATGCACACCCCTAGTTTGTACTCCCTCCGTCCCGCTAGAATAGGCCCACTTACCGAATTTGGCGTCCCGATTAAATTGGCCCCTTTCCAAAAATGGCAACTTTTTCACTCACAACAATAAAATATTCATTCCACTAACTCATTCTACACTCACAACTCTTAATTTCCGTGCCGAAAAGAAAGGGGCCTATTAAAATGGGACGGAGGAAGTAATATATTTGAGAAAGCTTTAATAGTTTGTAATAAAATTGATAGTTTTCCCTAAAATATACTCCCTCTGTCCCAAGGGAATTGTCCCCTTGGGACATGGCACAATAACCAATGTAGTGGAATGTGGTAGAGATAGATAAAATTATTATTTTATTAGTTAGTGTGTAAAAACTTTCCATTTTAGGTAAGGGGATAATTCGTGTGGGACGGACAAAAAAGGAAAGAGGGACAATTCGTGTGGGACGGAGGGAGTATTAGATAAACCTAATTACAATCAAGCCCATGAGCCCTAAGAAACAAAGAGCCCACTTTTGATTAATGTTAGAAAAATTACAAAAAAGAAAATGTCACTTTTTCTCGTACAAAACACACAAGATAAGTGATAGTAAATCGCCTGCATCATGGCTGTCTACATCAGTGACTGACTGAAAGCAAAAACACACACAATAGTTATTATATACAAATGCTATATCTGCTCACAAATCACATGCTTTGAAGCTGAAACGTTTATGTTTTTGAATCACAGACTTTCATCTCATCAAACTCTCATATGTCAGGCTTACAGGTCCATTCAATCACAATGATTACAGTTGAGAGAGACCCATACTCATGCTGGCTGTATTAAAGCCACACAGCAAAAAGAATCACAGATATCCATACTTGACATAACCTAATACGCAAGTACAAAATCAAAATAAATTAAAGCAATTGAAATATTTTGAATTTGAGAGAAGGAACCGGGCGTGCAAAATATATGAGCCAGTGAGATGAATGCTTTTTACTTTGCAGTAATCATGCATGACTACCATTTACATTTATTGGATAAAAATTACCTGGAGTCGGAGTTCTAAAGGGACAGAAAAGATACAGAGAATCATAATCAGATTTGACTGTTTCTTTTTTTTTTTTTTTTCTCTGCTAAAATGCTCATCTGGAACCTCGCATAGGGCCTTCAAGAAGATTGATCAGTACAGACACAAAGGCGCATAGTAGTCAAGACAGATCATCATACTACATTCAACAAATTTAGGCCTCAATGTATGCATAGAGCTACACTACCTGGAACTGGAACTGGAACTGTAAAAGAAAAAAAAAAAAAGGAACCTAGGCACAGACAAGAAAACTGAAGTCTCACTGAGAGGTGAAAGCATGGATGATGGGAATTGGTTTTAACGTACTCAGAAGCTGCTGCTTATGTAATCCATCCACTGCTACTCATGAGAGAGGTGGACTCATCTTGAAAGCGAGAGAAAACTGTTATAAGTGACCTGAAAGCGAGAGAAAACTGTCATAAGAGTATAGGAGCAAACCACTGATACACAGAAATTAATAGACAGACTACAAGAATAACAACACTGACAGACGGATATATTTGAAAGCAACATAAAATTTTTCAATGTATGCATAAAGGAATTGACTACTCTCAACTATATGAGCTGAATAAAGGATGGCAATCCAGAGGCGATTGTTATAACTTCAGAATGATGTTTTTCTATTTCAGAGATGATATGTGGTATCTTACCAGTAAACGAAGCTGGTAATTAACAAAGTTTCCTGCGTGATAATAAACATTGAGAGATATTGTACATTTGAACTAACTAGGAAGATTATTACCACCACATTGAAGAAAGCAGAACTAGATTGAGTCAAGCTTCTGATTTTTGCTGAGAGAATCTTATTGTTATAAACTCTAATTAAGGTTACATTCATCTCTATTTAAGGTTACAGCCATCTATAATTAAGGTTACAGTCACATGAAACTATGATCACTGCGAAGCTGAATTAGATTTCAAGACTGAATGCTCTCATATTCATGTGTCAATTGGTTCAGTAGAAGGAATTTATAAAGGCTGATGTTAAACATTTTCTACATACATTCCTGAGGTGTGTTAATACAAGTGGGTGGTATTCTATGTTATCTCTGCTGTGATGTATCAAATTGTTAAATCTAGCCCAACTATTTTCTAACCCGGGAGATATATACACAACACATTGACAGAACAACTTCCGTCATCAAATGCCCCCTCCCGGCAATTTTCCACTTTTCAGATCCTGCAAAATGCTACCATCAAGAGAAGAGGAAAGTATAGTGTAGTTTTTTTACCATGATTTTATTCAAACAAAAGGAAATAAAGATTTGGACCAAATGTTACATAGAAAACAATTAAGAGCAAGAATTCTTATATTGAGAGCAAGAAATGGGACAAACATTTTGATTTCGATACAGTCAAATGATAAGAGATAAAATTTGCTGGATCAAGTCCTAACTTCAGTGTTTGTGTAGACATGGGCCTCTCAGGGACTAGACTGACCTGAAACTTCAGCAACTGAATTATCCTGAACAATGAGCTCAAGTGTACCAGAATTGAAAGAAGAAATGCCTGCTGGATTTGAATCAGGGGCTGGGAATGTGAAATCTGAGTCAGAAGATGCGGTATCAGAAGAGCTGGAAGAATCACCACCTCTACCACCCTTAGAAATAACTTCTATAGCTGAACTCGAGTTCGACGAGGCAGACAATATCATCTTTAGCTCTGAAAATTGACCGGAGATTCTGTATATCATCCTGAGGCACGCTAGATCATATCTAATATTAGTTAAATGATGCCAGTTAACTTTTTAAGCACAATAGCCATAATTTAAATCCATCGAGCATAAATACTAATATGAGCTTTCAAGAATCTTCAATTTAAAAAATAGTAAACTATGTTTCATTTTTTTTAAAAATAAAATGCATTAATTTAAATTTCACACACCCAGATGTCTCCAGGCATCTCGAACCCATGACCTTTTGGTCATAGGCAAGATGCTTTCATCACTCTAATACCCGAGTAGGAGAAGTCCTTATCTATCTCTTGTATGCAACTCTTAACATAGAATTTCAGCCTAATTACTTTGTGATGATGGGAATGTCAATCCAACCATTAACATTAGAAAAGACCAAGCTTCCTAGTTCTCTATCAAAATGAAATTCAAGAAATACAGCCGAGTTTTAGACATAACTGGCATAATAATGATTCATCACTAGAAAATCAAGAGGAATGTATACCTATTCAATGATTCCTGAAGATGGTGAACTCTTCTATCAGCTTCTTCCAACTTTTTCCGCTTTCTCTTCACTGATTCCAGGGCTTCAGTATACTTTCTTTCCAAATCATCAGCTCGTTGTTTTTCAGATTGTATCAATCCCTGCGAATTAGAAAACTGAAACTATGAGAAAATATAGCATTTATGTGGAGTATAAGTACATAAGATTATTGTTACCTTTAATCTTTTCACGTCAGAAGTTGAATCATTAGTCGTTCCTGAATCCTCAGTCACTCCTACATCCTCGGTCCCTCCAGCATCCTCAGTCCCTCCTACTTCCTCAACCACTTCTGAATCCTCTTCAACTGGAACCCCTTTCTCCTTCATGACTGAGAAAGCTTCATCAATTGCAATGTGAGCAGCATCAGTGGCGATATGTGTAGCCTCATTTTCAAGTAGACTATTTGTCTTTTCCCCTTGGCTTTGCATAACATCCATTGACTGCTTCAACTTCTTCTCCAAGCTAATCTGGCACGCGAATTCTCAATCTTAGATAAAGTCAAGAGCATTGAGTGGCACAAGCGCCAGTGTTGCATCTTGCCATAAATTAGTAACATCACAGCATGCAAAATATACAAATATGAGAAACCAAAATATATATCGGTAGCTATAACTCCATATCCGCACATATGGATATTGCATAACATATAGATGCATGCGAAAGCTATTTACCCGCAGACTTCTTTCCATCTGTAACTGTGATCGCAGTTCATCCACTAGCTTTTCAAGCTTACACTTTGCTTCTTCAAGTGCACTCAATTCTCTTGCAGACTGCAGAAAGTAGACAAAAATATGACCGGAGTAGTAATATTTGCAATATCAAAGATGAATATTCATTCCAAAATAATCACTAATCTATTGTGTTTGGATGAAGACAATAGAATATAAAATGTGTCTCGTTGCACTTATATATGTGATCAGTAACACATGGTGTGACATAAATGCACTTGCATTTTATAGAAGTAAACTAAAAAGTTTCTAGTTGAGAACAGTATCCAAAATTAAATTAACTAAATGATATTTTTATTGTTCAGTAAAATTGGCATGAGCACTTGAAAATGTTACAATCCATAGAATCATACCAAAATACAGTTCCAGCTATATAAGCGATCTGAGGCATACCATTTTCATTTGCCGGAGCTCTCTTGTGGCTGTCAGTCTTCGCCATCCACTTTGGATATAAATGGTTGCCCTTATGAGTCGCTTGCAGGATGAAAAAGCTCTATAACCACGCCACCGGGACTGAAAAGATGAGATGTATTTTTTAAAAAAGGACATCAATCTGCTTAAACTTTTGCAGAGAGAGCATACAACTAATATACCTGTATGACAGTCGCTGTTTTGTTTTGTTTTGTGAAATCATACTTCTTGCGTGCAGCTATTGCTCTTACTATAGCTTGCATTGTAATAGTTGCTCTTTTGAGTTTATTGTAGTTCTGATTGAATTTATGCCATCTCCAATCTGTTTGGATTTTAAGAGCAGCTGCATCCTTTCTTACAATTTGGAAAAAATTGTAGGCAAGCATTCCTGGGCCACAGGGAAAAAGTACAAGCTAAAAATTATCATGCTAAAGAACGAGGACAGCATTAAGAATGTATGGCGTAGGCTACTTGTTAAAGAGTGAATATAACACAGGTTAGTGAAAAGAGTCTGAAAATAATGCAAGTGTCACCATGCATATATTAGAAGATCAGACAAATTGAAATGAACCTCTGCATATAGATTGCACTACAACTGCTGCTTTGACAAAGGTAGCATAGTTTTGTTGGGCAATACGAGCTTTAGTCCTTCTTTGTATTATCTGTGCTGCACCACCAAGTTTTAATGCTCTGTGAGCATCTAAATCAGCCATCTGTCCAGCTCTGAGGAAGATTTTATTTTTTCCTATCTGCATTCGAAACCAAATTTCACATGATTTCTGTATACAAACAGAAGCAAATTTATAAACATAAGGAAAAGAAAAGACAAGTACTTAACAAAGATTTTCATTATTAAGAAATAAACCACGTGATAGCTGGGTAAAAGTTCAAGTACATACTGATTGCAAGAGCAAGAATCATGTCATTAAAACATTCAAAAGCTCGACTATTCTATTTTTTACATGAAAAGGAGACGGTGAGTACTGAGTACAATACTGAAAATCCTTCATTGAAGATGCTTAAGAAGAAGACTTACAAACCAAAATGGCTTCAAATAATTTGACAGTAGATGTAATTTTGAATTGCTCACATTAAATCAGACTGAAAGAGCGAGAGAGTAAATGTGCTGCTTCTTAATTTCTTGGTGTTTCAGTTCCCAAAGAAAGGAAAAACACATAGAAGGAAAAGAAGAAAGTAATACCTGAGCTCCATGAAGACCCATCTTCTCCAAAATCCTTTTGCATGCAACTTTTTCATCATCCCTTCTCGCACAAAAGTGAAAGAGTTAAATCTTTGGAGTATCTACATAATATCATGAAAATATCAAGTAAAAGACTTACTCTTCTTCCAAAATTTCTGGCGCAAGAATAGAAAACCGGTCAAGAAACTCTTCAAAGGTTTTATGAGTAGGGTAACCGGAACAGCTAATTCTTATTGCCTCTAAAACACCCTGCCAGTAGACAAAATGGTAGGGCTAAGTTTTCATGCAAATCACAAATTTATTTGATGACTATATCTAGTAGCTACAGCCTACAAGTAAGAGTACTCACACCACAACGAAGTTGCTGCATGATATTGGCATTTTCGAAAATAAATGGCTTGAAAAGTGAATTAGGTTTAACACATCTAATGTAGTGTGGTTCTGTTGAATTCAGTGTCTCCATTAATTGTTGGAGTTGTAGCTGTAAGAATAAACCAATGCATCAGCTTCAACCTTTTTAAATAAGCTCAAAAAAACTTAGATTCATTTAGAAATTATTGCTGTATGTCAAATGAGTTAGACTTAGAACTTTAAGAAAAGAATCAAATGAGAAGAAAATATACCTTAAAGCGAGAACCTATTGATGAAAATTTAGTAGACTTGTTCGAAGATTTTGTAGTCTCTTCAGGGATTGGAGGAAAAAGTGCCACTACATATGGGCACCTTGAATCAGCTAGCAAATCTTGATGTTCAGGTACAACATAATCTTTGTTTTTATCCAAAAACTGATCACATAGGTATTGAACCTTCGACAAGATAGAATATTTTTTTGTCATAACATTGCAAAACCAATAACCACACACTAGAACAAGAATTAGTTTCAGTTTTTACCTCTCCAGCATAATGAACAATTGCAAATTCAGTACGTGACAACTTTGGTTTAACAAAACGTTTGTGGGATTTAAATGTCTGGTAAAGTTTTTCAGCAAAGGTTTCATGTGTGGATTTTGGAAACATACTGGAAAGAACAAAATTGGTTAGTCCCAAGACAACAGAAGTACACACGCAATCACGCTTTGCAAGCTACCTAAGGCAGACATGCATTACCATACCAGGCCTCATCAAGAAGAGCAATGATTCCTCCAGGTTTCTGCATCGAATAAAAAGCAATTATAAGAAGATTTGCTTTTGCTGCAGATTCCTGACATGAAATGCAAATGCTGAATCCCACTTCGAGAAAATCACAATCATGCACATCTAAAGTAGAAGCTGGTTCATAGAAAAAAACACTACAAGTTTGATAGACCCCAGACTTTCAGGCGGTTCTCTTTTGGGCGGCTACAGACGTTGATTATATTATTTAACAGAGCAAAAAAGTCTAACTATGAGGATATAAGAAAATATCAAGAACTGATGCATGCATAAAACTGACATGTACCCACAAATTACAGAATAAATGCATATATTTACGAGCTAACAAAGAACTGCAGCCTATAGCATAGTGGTTTAGCAACACCTTCTCAATGAGATCCAGAATATCTTGGTTATCCACAAAGTTTATGTAGCTCCACGCAATCTCTTCTTTGATGTATTCCTCCTGCTCCATCTTGAAAACATGCTGAAGAAAAACACAAAAAGTATTCAATAATGTGCTGAACGCAGATTTATAAGCTGCTAAAAAACATGTTAAAATGGGTACCTGATTAAAATGTTGCTGTAACTTTTCATTGGTAAAGTTAATGCAAAACTGTTCAAAACTACATGCATAATCATTAAGTTAGTTTGGGTGCCTACATAGAGAGTTTCTCTGACATAAGCCACATAACCTTCCCAATATGATCAATCAAATCTTACCTGTTAGTCTTAAAACTTTCAAAACCATATATATCAAGGATTCCAATTAGGCATTTCGAATCTTCATCTTGCCCGATGGACAAATTTATTTTGTCCACCAGCCTACATATATTGCAGACCATAGCAAATTAACTACGCAAACAAATAGTCTATAGATTTTCAGAAATGCAAGAGTATAGGCATCATGTGCACAAACATTATACCAGTTAAACAAGCGAGAATATATTGTCTTGGCTAATCCATCCCTACTAACTATTGCACCATCTGGATCAAGGCATCTTTTGATAACTTCTTCTGGAGTGACCATCACACGCTTCAATAATGCATCTTCCATAGCTGTAGGATCACACCTAATATTGAAAAGGAGGGATTATAAAGAAATTCAAGCGATAAATGATTACAGTCATGAGAAAGAAGATTAATACAAGTATAAATGCCCTGGCCATACATAAGAAGCTCCGCTGCAGTCTGTAGATGAAACTTTGATTTGTCATCCTCGAGAACCGATGAATCAATCTCTTCCCCCTTAGTAAATTTAACATTGCCAAGATGGAGAATGGATGCAACAATTCTGAAAATTGCTTCCTGCAGAATTGAACAATTTTAGCTGCTGGCTGAAAGAGAGCATATAGGACAAAGAAGATCCTGATTTTACAATTATACCTGTTCTTCTTGACTAATTCCAACAACATTCATTGCCTTCCTTGTTGCCAAATAATCATGAGCATCATCCACATCATCTAGCTTAAAGCAAGTAGATTGGTTTAGATAGTGAAATGTCTGTGGACCTCCCAGCTTATACTTCTCAATTTCCTGACAAGATGACAAAATACTCGGAATATAATGAATATCCTTTTTCTTTTAAATACAGTGTTATAAGAATCTAGATACGAGAAGATAGTGCAAAATTGGATTACCTCCTGCGGTGCAGCACACAAAAGGTAAAAGCAGTGGTAATTGCGCTCAGGATCTGAAATTTGGCAGACACGAGATCTCTCAAGAAGATATGTTCTAATGGCTGCCCCGGATATTCTTCCACGACCGTCAAACTGAAGTTCAACAAATTTACCAAATCGGCTGCATCGACAGAAATTAATTAGCAAATTCAATGCAGATTACTAAAACTAAAAATAAAAAAAAGCAAGAAGAACAAATTCAAATTCAAAATTTTCCTGCAGGATCCAAGCAATGTCTCACCTAGAGTTGTTATTTCTGACAGTCTTGGCATTCCCAAATGCTTCAAGAACTGGATTTGACTGAAGAGAACGACTAAATAAGCTTCCCATTTATAGATTTAAATGTAGAAGTATATATTCTTGAAAGGGTATAATCAATGTGATATAGTTGGAAGTACTTTTATATATGAGAATGTATATAGAAGAACCACGAGCGAACTCTAAATGCCCTACGCCCCCTACAAAGAATTTCCATGGCAATGAAGTACAAAGTAACTTTTCAATTTGTATCGGTAGACAGTAGTACAAAGTAACTTCACTTTGTATCAGTAGACAGCAGTACAAAGTTTCTGTCAACTACAGCTAAGCATCTAAAGGAGATAGCGAGGGTTAACATATTGGTAATAGATGAATGATGACAATATCAGCTCATAAAACAGAAACATAAAAATCAGGGTCAAACCCTCCTCAGTCTTGCTTTAAATATTGTAACTCAATTACAAAAAATAAAATAACTTAGATAATAAATCCTACCTCAAGAACTTGTTGTTCTACTGTTCTCTCTTCGCCTCCTTTACGGCCACCCAAATAGGCAAGATATTGCATAAGCATCTTAGCAGTTTCAGTCTTACCGGCACCACTTTCTCCACTTACCAATACTGAGTTACTCCGCCCCTCATTCCTCATTGCCCTAATTTTTACAAGCCTCAGACATAAATGAATCATATTTTATCAACAAATCATTAAGAACAAGAGCGTGCAGACTATCACCTATATGCAGCATCTCCAATTGCAAATACATGTGGACTCAGCTCGCCAAATGGTGCTCCGTTGTATCGTTCCATCATTTTGGCATCATATAAGTCAGGGAACCTTTGAAATGGGTTAATGGCAATAAGAATGCCCCCACTATAAGTCTGGCATAATGTGGGAGTTGGATATAACATTAAGACATGTACATGGCTCAAGAAATTGCTCTCACTTGATGAACATAGATTGAACATGATGTCAGAAATGAACTCAAGTATCATCTTACATAGATTTTATTGATCTGGTATCTTATGGCCAAGTTATGCAAAACTCCAGGTTCATGCAAATAAGACAGTTTGGTCATGTCATCAATTCCCTCATCAGATGCCTCCACATCTTTTGGGAATATTTTGGATATGTTAGCAGCAACCTTAACAATTGAAAGAATAAAATGGATTGTAAGGGATCCATGACAAGTGTCAAAAGCAGAATCATAGTTTGAGTTTCATTCACCTAGACAGATTATACTAAGCTATAGTACTGCATTAGAAGAAAAGGGCGTGTGTTGCAGTGAATTATGGAAAATGCATCTTCTCCGTTTCAATGGAAAGAAATCTATAAAATTTCAAATAGAAGTCATGGTGCATCACTTACTTGCATTCCATGTCCAACTTACGAGTAAACAGAAGAGGAATCAACTCTGAACCTTAATGTGCTTAAATATGTTATAGCTAGTGAAGCAAGAAATCAGCTCCGAGCAAAAGAAAAGGAAAGAAAGGAAATTGATGATAGAAAATTGTCTATAAAAGGATAAGTTATACTCGAGATGGCACCAAAGGAGAAATTTATTTTCTGTAAACCACACGCTCCATGCAGATTACTGCACTAAAATGTCAAGAAGTTGCACAGACGCTAACCAAATGGGGTGCGCTTATCTCTATAATACAAGCAATGAGTTATTCTAATTAGTCGTGATCACGAGCCGAGTCGAGTATGGTCAGGTTCGAGTTTGAGCTCGACTCGATCGAGCTCGACTCGGTGTAAAACTCATCAAGCTTGACTCAGTGTAAAACTCGTCAAGCTCGACTCAGCTCGATTTAGCTTGGTTTTTTAAATTTATTTTAAATTTTAATAAATGTTTTAAATTATTTATTATTAAATAATTAATTTGGGATATAAAATTTAAATTACACAAAGTTCGATAAGGCTCGTGAGTCTAGCTCGACTCGGGCTTGATTTAAGCTCGAACTCGACAAGGCTCGCAAGCCTATCAAATCGAGTAACATGAAACTCGAGCTTGACAACTACTCGAGTAGTATCGAGTCGATTTCAAGTTTTTTTCGAGCCGAGCCAACTTGACTCTTGCTCAGCCCTAATTCTAATCAGGTGGAACAATACTAAAGCATTTCCAAGGATAGATTTCCCGGTGTCCTAGCTCACAGCATGGATGTAGTGTACAGGTATGAATAGAAATGAAGAAAGCTTCAGTTAACAAAAGCTAATCTACGTACAGTCCTTCCATCAGATGTTTCAACTTCAACTTCGTCCCCAGTAAACTTTACCACTCGCCCATCAATCCAAACAATCTCCGGATCCTCAACCCAAACGTGAGAACCTTCAATTATAACTTTGGCTGGGGTGCCCTGCAGTAAGTGCATAAGTTGGATACAGTCATGTTACATATCTGGGAGAAAGTGGCATGAACTCAGTAACAAAAGACAAGTAACAAATCCCAACTCAGTAAATACTTATTCCTATGATTCTAGTATTTGACAGGAGCTTATATGTTTGATATCATAAGCCACAAGCCACTTATTCTAGCAATCTCTCATATCTTTATTGGAGCCACAGTTGAAATCTTGCTCATGTTGCCTAATTATTAACAATAATCAAGATTATAAAATGTGATTCGGCCAATAAATCACAATATTTATTCCTAGTTATAAACATTTGTTCAAAACACAAACATCCCCAACCAAATCAACTTTATACACAATCTCCTTCGCCAACACATACCATCTCAATTCAAAAATCAAACTCTCAATCCTCAGACTACATTTGATACAGGGAAATTCCTCATTTATTATTCAACGGTTCGAGTCGCCGATCACAAACTTGGACAGAAATTCCACAAATCGGCGGCAATGACAACATTTTCCATGATAGAGGTATCTTAGAGTGGTAGTAGGGCGCGATGCGAGAGCATTCGGGTAGGATGGGTGAGTGTGAGCGTGGAAGGGTTGCGGAGAAGAGCGAGACATTGCTCGTCTGAAAAACCTATGTTTGCGGAGCCGTTGAAAGCTTCTGTGGACGCTGTTTTTTTTTGGGTGGAGAAACACTGAAAGAGGAGAGAGATTTTCTCTGTTTCATTATCACAATTCACAACTAATCTTCTAAGTAGTTTTTTATCTAAAAAAAAAACACAACAATTCTTTTATTTTTGTTAAGGAAAAGTTTTGGGACTATATTGCAAAAGGTACATTATAAATCAACTTATTTTCACTTTAAAAATATAAGAATGAATCGATTTTTCTTTTAAATTGATTCATTATCGTGCAACATGTATATTAATCTTAATGATTAAATTCATCATTTAATACTAATAATAAAAATACATTATTACAAAAATAGAATTCAATCATTTAAATACAAAAGTTTGCAATAGTATTAATATTAATATTAAAATATATATCATTTATAAGACATATCTCACAAATTAAAATCGCAAAATAGTCTTGTATTAGGTGTTGAAAAAAAAAACTACAATTTAAATTAGGCAAAAGCTTATATGAAATAGATTCATAATTTTTCTTAAACGGATGTAAACCTATGAGTATATTTTAATCCGATTTTTCAACAAATGATATATTTAAATTCAATAAATAATATATTTAATCTTTATTTATTAAATGATGGGTTATTATTTAGTAGATGATGTAACGCATAAAAATGTTTTTACCCTAAACCAAATAAACGGAATTCGAAATAGATGAGAGAATGTATGTTTTGTTTTGTTTAGTTTAGTTAAATAACTGAAATCAATTCTTAACCGAAAAGAAGCCGGAGAGACACGTGTCAGCTGTCTGTAGACTGCGCTAAAAACGGCGTTGAATTTACAGATATTGAAGATTAGCCATCAAGGAACCGCCATTTCATTTCACAAAGACTTGTACAGATCCTCACTCCCTCTCTCTCTCTCTCTCTCTCTACACGATCGCTGTGCTGTGTAGGATGATCGCAGTCTGGTGATTTGTTTGTTCCGATCTATGGCCCCGTCGTCGCCCGAAGACTTTGGTACCGAAACCCTAATTCGCGGCCTCCCGAATGATGTAGGAGCGTTGATTCTCGCATTCGTTCCTTACTCTCATCACGCCCGCCTCAAATCCACTTGCAAGTCATGGAGGCGCTTCTTCTCCTCGAAAACCCTAATTTCTCTCCGCCAGAATTACGTCCTCCCGCCGAAATTGCTCTGTGTTTTCCCTCAGGATCCGTCGATATCGCCGGCCTATCTGTTTGACCCGAAGAATATGGCGTGGTGCCCTCTTCCGCTGATGCCCTGCAACCCGCACGTGTACGGCCTCTCCAATTTCATCTCCGTCGCGGTGGGACCCCACCTCTACGTCCTCGGCGGGTCCCACTTCGATACCCGGTCGTTCCCCCTCGATCGTCCCTCGCCGTCGTCATCGACGTTCCGGTTCGATTTCGCCGCGTTAGCTTGGGAATCACTGTCTCCGATGATCACTCCACGCGGTAGTTTTGCGTGCGCTGCCGTGCCGGAGTGCGGGAAGATTGTGGTGGCCGGCGGAGGGTCCCGGCACACCATGTTTGGGGCTGCCGGAAGTAGGATGAGCTCGGTGGAGATGTACGACATAGAAAGTAATGAGTGGGTGGCGTTGGATGGTCTGCCGAGGTTCCGAGCAGGCTGCATAGGGTTCTTTCTCGAGAGGGAGTTTTGGGTGATGGGAGGATATGGGGAGTCGAGGACAGTGTCCGGGGTATTTCCGGTGGATGAGTATTACAGGGATGCGGTGGTGATGGAGCTGAAGAATGGGGGCAAGTGGAGGGAGGTTGGTGATATGTGGGAGGATGGGGAGAGGCGGAGGCTGGGGAAAATCGTCGTGACTGATGATTGTGGCCGGGATCCACCAGGTATATTCATGCTTGACAGGGGTGAAATTTTCAGGTAACTTGCTTTGCTCTATTTCATTATCGGTGTTCTGTTATGGATATTTCTTATAGATTCTTGCATAGTCGTTATGCCAGCAAATTTGTTGCGTTTACACTTGTAGATTCTAGATGATCATTTGTTGTAGATATGCAGGGCTAATTTTGTTGTATGCTGACAATTATAGTGGCAACGCAAAGTAGCACTAACTTTATTGGAACAAAAAATCAAGAGTTACAAAATTTAGAGGAAATCCAAGGCATGTGGAGATGACAGTTTTCTTAAACCAGATTTGCCACATGGTTTTTTGATACGAAGGAAAGAGCAAAGCTGGTGTAATTCGCAATGCTTGAACTTAATCAAAAAGAGCAGAAATTAAGAATTTAGCTCTTGTATTGAACACACACTAGATAAATAGCTGAAAATGAAGAATGAGAGGTAGAGAGATGTGATGAGAATAGTTGTTGTGTCTTACAAATGCAAATAGTTGAATTTCAAGTGTGAGCAAAGGTAAGAAAATGCAGAGTGTTTGTTCAACTTCAAGAAAATGCATCCAACATGAACATTGCTGAATTATTATCTGAAAAACTGGTGCTTAGCCTGTTGTGGTTCATGGTTTGGTGACAGATATGATAGGAGTTGTAATGGATGGGGGAAGGAGACGTGTGTACCGAAGAAGGTGTGGGATGATGGATCAGTTGGGTTCGTTGCAGTGGATGAGGAGCTCTATATACTGACGCATCTGAATGTGAAGGAGGGGGGAAGACGAGCGGGGCGGCCATCAATGCTGCAATTGCTAATACAGATGTATCATCCTGGGAAGAGTAGATGGAGGTCAGTTGTTGTAAAACCACCTTTTCAGCAGCCCTTGGATTTCAGAACAGCTGTTATGTGCACCATCCGATTGTAGTATCGTTCATTCATGCATGAATTTTGTTTGTTGCACATAAATAATTGTGAATTTCATTGATCAGCCATGACTTTATCTTTTCTTTCTTGTTGGTTACCATTTGGTTATCTGCAATATTTTATTTTTGAAATACAATTATATTGATTTATGGAAAAGATTGGCTCAGGATTAGGATTAGGAGTAGGTAGGGGTGTATAATGTTTAGATTGACCGGTTTGAGACATGAAATCGGTCTTCCAAACTAAATCGATCAAACCGCATTGATAGTTTGAAACAACAATTTAACAATCAAAGTCAAAGCATTGAGTATTTCTTGTTCTTACATGAATTTATTTGGTGGAAGCAAATAATTTATGCAACTTTGACATGCAAAGTGCATATCTATATCTCCATTCTCAAATATCTCAATTTGCTCGGGTATATTGTTGAAAGTGTCTTGCCCATAGTTACATCATTTAAAATAGATTTCAGAAAATGGTTGCAGCTTGTAGGTTTAATATTTTTTGCAACTTTTAAGAAATAAAAGAAATCTAGGAAAAATTTTGAAAATGGTAAGAAAAATAGAATTGAAACCTATAATCTCTTGAATATTTGTGTTTCAGGCCTTAACTATTGTATAATTTGTATTGCATTATATATTAATGTATTATATAATTTAGACACTTTGAAAATTACAAACCTGCAAGATTCACCATTCATAAAATCAACCAAACCAATCAAATTACTTGGATTTAGCTGATGTGATTATAATGCCAGCAATAAATAAGTTTGGGAATTAACTTAAATTTATGTTGAAAATGAAAAATAACAATGAGAAACATATGCATATTCAAGCGTGGCTGGTCGTGTGAGGATTCACCATTTTCAAACAAAAATGTAATGATTTCATCGGTTGACTATTTATTCTAACACATCAAATACAAGAAGTCTATTTTTTTTTATTCATTCACGCAAACATAGTAATAAAAAACACATGAAAAAAGAAATCAGCGAGAAAATTGCAAAATGCAGTCAAATAATGTGTTGTGATTCTCAAAATTTGCTGAGAAACGTTTTCTAGTTTTGATCCACACGGAATTTGTAGCAAGTCAGAATTAGAATTTGTGTAACGCCCAAGATTATGTTTGAAACGTGTTTTCTCCTAAGATAAATTAGAAGTCAAATTCTTGAAAAAAAAAATTAAAAATTATTTTTTCCTAAAGTTAGAATAAATGGTAATAAAATAGATAGTCTCACTTGTAGCAAGAATATTTCTTGGGTTTTTAAGTCCTTTGAATTGAAGAATTCAATTCAATACCATACATATAAATTATGATTTGAAGTAGAGTTTCCATAAAAATATGGCAATGACTTCATCCAAGCATCGTAAATAAACTTATAAAATTCAATTAAAAGTTAATGCAAGTTTTATGCTCCAAAATTATTATTTTAGATGCGGTTTAATTATAAATTTGAACACAACTTTTAATTACTTTTGCAATTCTTTTTAAATCTTTGCAATTATAATACAACTTATAATTTTTGCAATCATAAACAAATATATTTTAACCCAATAATTATCAATTAAAAATTATGTTTGTGATTATTTGTTTGCTATTTATTTTGAATTTGGATGATTTTTAAATGATTTTTTTTTTGTGATGTTTTATTTTTATTATTATATTTGATATTAGTTAATATTATAAATTTAAAAAAATAATACCATATACATGATTATATAATCTAAATTGATTTAGTAAACTTCCTCAAAATAGACTCATAGAAAGAGATATTATGAAGAATTTATTTATTTAACTAAATTTAGTTATCGTTTCAGCAACTTCGTAAAAATATAATTAAATTCTAAGCTGACATTCTAAATAAATTCTTAATCAAGTGAAAATGACTAAACTTTACATTATTGTTTTAATTTAATTAATCTTGAAATTTGTAATATGAAATTAAACTTTACATTATAGTTTTAATTTAATTAATCTTGAAATTTATAA
>JAPKLW010001278.1:52154-134939 GCA_026898455.1 Plectranthus barbatus
AATGGCTTTCACCTACATCTATGGTGCCTCTGGCAGGCCGGAGGAGCACGAATACGATAGCCAGAACATAGTGCGATGCAAACATCTGCATAAGTGGAAAAGAAACAAATTAATCAGTAGTATTTTCTAAGATCTTGAAACATCAAGCTGCTTAGTTTTACGCGGCACAGCAATCCTTGTCCAAGCCTGAAATGGCCAAAGATTGCTTCACCTGCATAGATCAGCATACTAACTGTGCACAAATACAGACAATTCCTCTTGATGAAGTGCCTTACAGCAGAATTTAGCCAAAAATATGAGTATGTATTATCCGAGAGCGATTACAAATAGATGATTCCTACAGCCAGTTTCACACATTGCATCATAATGCCTACACATTACACATTACACAAATAAAAATGAAATGTGATGATTGAACATCATCTTTCGCGGACAACTTATAAATTTGAGATCATTTCAAGAGAGCAGCAGCCAACTTCTCCTTCAATTGTTGAGCAGTGCCATCTTGGGTTTGTATGGAAAATGTGTGGATGACCTCACCGCGGTCAGTTATGGAGATGCTGGTCTCTTGGGCAGCTGTTTGATGCTCTCTCAACTCCTTTATAACTCTGGACACAGGATGAGAGTCCAGAGGGCAACTCACATGTATGACTGCATCGTCTTGCCTTTCTTGAAAATCGACCTCTGGAATGCTACATCGGTAGTCGTTTGCATGCAAGATCCCTTTTTCTGCTTCTATTATCCTGATCTTTGTCTGAAGATCTGAAATATACGCAATTGCATCACCGAGCAGAGATGCTTTGTCCATCTTAGAGATATTTGGAACCACTGCTCTTAAAGCATAAAATCTTTGATTGAGCTTCTCACGCCTCTGCCTTTCTGCTTCCACATGATTCAATGGTTCTTCCCTCCCATTTGCCGGCTTCCTTCCCCTTTTTCTAGGCTTCCGCTCATCAGAAACCAGAAACGAATCCTCCCTAGCTTGCTCCATGTTAGGCATAATGGATTGGGACAAAAGCTTCCCTTCACTGTCATCACTCCTGTTGTGCCCATTTGATGAGTTACCATAAATTTGAGCAGCACCTAGTGCTTGCAGATCATATGACTCCGATGAATAGACAGAGTCATCTTCCACCTTGGGATAGAAGTTGATACTAATTGGACCTGATCTAGAACCCCCAACACTCAGTTCTTGACCAAAAATCTTCGGTGCAGCCTTCGCCTGTGCTGAACTCAGTTTCACTACAATAGACTTTGCTGACTGAATAACACTTGTATCCTCAGGTAAAGACCTCCTAGAGCCAATCTCCACCACCCCTGACTTTGTAGGAACAAACACCACCGTCTCTAAACCAGCCAACTTGGCCAAATATGATCTTGACTCGTAACGTTCGAAACAGCTTTTCACATCAGAAACCCAAATACATCTGCCAGAATTGAATGACTGTGAAGGAGTGGAAGGTTTATCAAAGGGGAATGCAAGATACATGGATGTGAGAAAGAACATCTCCACATTGGAAACTTTCTCCAACTTTGCAGCAACATTGTCATCCTCTGACCCCCCAAAACAAGAGTGAATCTTGTGCAGCACCCACCTTCTACCATCTCCATCTACTGAATTGCTCTCCTCCCCCTCGCCTTCTTTCGGCTCCCTGCAGTGCCCGTCGCCCCATATCAAAGCGGACTTACCTGACTTTGATTTAGAAACATGCCAATATATTGCATACGTCCAATCTGATCCCTCAACTATCTCACACAGTGCTTGCTGCACTCCTAGATCCCCACCCGATGGAGAAAACTCCGCTAACACGTTGTTTGAGGCCAACCAAGCAAAATTCTCGGTTGCTTCACTACCCAGTATCCTTTCCACCACAGCTTTATCCTCATCACTCAAACAAAACTTACTCCCCATTTTAAAATGACACAAAACCTCAAATTCTAAAGCAACGCAACTGAGATCTCCCACCAAGAACTCAACAGATTCTATAAAAACCCAGGCTAGAGAAACCGCAAAGCTATGACAGATAAAAAGTAGTTCTTCAAGATTTCATAGAAACGCTTCAACAGTTCAGCCAACTATCTAAAATCTTACACAAACAACTTCACATGTATTGAGTCCTGGGCCTATCAACCCTATGCCAAAGCAATAACTGCTTTTCAGGAAACCCCACATCCGAAGTTATCTTGAAAAAAATAATTTTTTAAGGGAAAGGGTAGAACTTTTTCAAGAATAAAGCTTTTACCAAAAACAAATCTGAGAAAACCTAGGAAATAGGAATTTATGGGTCTCACTGAATCAAGAATCTTGATCTATTAGCTACCTCTCAATCCAGGAAAAGATAATATATACAAGAGGGGATGATATCGAAAGCCCAAAACCGCCAGCTCGTGCATACGCATACACTGCACACCGGGACAAACTCTCTTTCACTCACACACACGCACATGAGTCAGTGCGAATGAGAGAGAGAGAGAGATTAGATGGTCGTTCTTTCTTGATGTAAAAATACGAGAAACATGACAAACGCGCGGAAGCAAGGGGAGAAAAAAAACATAGCTTTCGTGGTAATTAGAGCTGCAAGTAGGCAGGATGAGGGGGGTTCATGAATCTACACCATGCCTGTAGGCCTCGTGTTTCATTTGACTCTATACATACGCTGGATCTGAACGTCCCGTGCTTCAATCAAATCAAAATATTTAATAATGAGAATAAAGGGGAAAAAACAAAGGAAAAAGATGAATTAAAATTCACGCGTTCATGGCGTCGTTAAGCAGTTTGAAGTGGTGCCACTTGTCGGAACGGCTTCGGCTACAGCTCCAGCAGCCTCCCCACAACAAGTGGGGAGAGAGAGAGAGAGAGAGAGAGAGAGAGGCGCAACAATTTGTTTTTGCAACTGAAATGGACTGGATTCAACGTTATCCAATATATTTAATTATTTACAGTTCTATGTTGTATATTTATATATAATATATACACACGGGATGAACGATTAAATATTTTATAATTCTTAAATATATATTATTAGTTTTATTTTAATTAGGAATTTGACTAAAAAAATTGGATGTTCTAAATACATCAGCATTTTTTAAACATAACTCCTAAAAAATAATACTCCAATTAAGATAATTAAAATTCTACATCTATCTACGTAGACCCAAATTTAAAATCTTTAATAAAAATCAATAACCACATCTCCAATGAAATAAACAAAAATCAATTAATTTTGGTTTTTCATTTTCAAGAATCTTTTCTTAAATTCAAGATTTATGCGACAATAATCTACTGAATTCTAAAATAGTACTCTATCCGTCAAATTAGATTAGTCCATTTTGGTTTCAGCACAGAAACTAATGTTTGTGAGTGTAGTGAAAATAATATTTTATTGATGTGATGAGATTTTTTTCTATTTTAGGAAAGTGGACTAATATGGTGGGACGAATGGCAATAGCATGAAGAAGCAAGGTGAGGCTATGTTTAAACAAAAATATCATAAGCCCTAATCAACTCTTTTTCTCTATTTCAACCCAAAATTTTGCAGAATATCACATTTTCTAGATTAGGATTTAAATTTTCTTTTTAAGATAATTTATTTTTATTTACATATCTATTTTTTGGATTTTTATTTTTATTTCACATACATAGATATTTTTATTATTCTTATTGAAATTTTAAATTGGGATGATTATCATTGTATTTCCAAAGAGTCAGTATATCATCATCACTAAAAGCCATTAATTTTTCTTAATATGCATTACATGTTAAAGATTTTAAAAAAGAAACCGTAGGTCTGGTGCCCCAAAAACCGTACATAAAATATTCTGGATCAAAATCTTCCCAATCTCAATATAATATTATAATTACATTTGAAAAAAAAAATCTGTTACTACTTTTTAGAGAGACTTTTATGCAAATGTACAATTTCAAAATCAACCACATAGATATACTATTACCAAAAAAATTCAAATAATTACGAACTCTATTCACAAATAATATCTCTATACGATACTGATAAATTATCATTATTAGCTTGGCTTATAGTCATAGATATGAAGTTAGGTTTATAATAATTACGTAAAGTTAAAAAAAAAAAAAATTTAAAAAAAAGCATTTTGTCCGTAATGAAAAAATGGTGTAAAGGAACAAACATAGGCCTCTAGCAAACTTGTGGGCCCAATAAATTAAATTATTCATAAATTATTTGAGTTTTAATTTGATAAAAATTTGTTTGAGCTTGATTAGTAAACGAACAAAATTTGAGTTTTACAGTATTTGACTCGTGAATTATGAGTAAATTCGATAGCTAAAATTAGTATGAAACATAAAATTAATATTTTTATAATTTAAGAATAACAAATATGATAAAACTTTGTAATTATAAGAGAGAATGAACATGATATTATTTTTTAAATAAATATATCTTTTTATAAATAAAATATATATTTATAAAGTTCATTTAGACTTGACAAATGTTGGATTAAGTTTGAAAATTAGAAGGGGCTATAATTGGAAGTCGAATCAGTTTGAAAATTAATGATTATGCTTTGTTTAAAATTTGAAGGAATTGAGTTACACTAAAAAAAATCCGTTTAAATTAGGACTGAGGATAAAAAAGTAACTGAGATATGAAATTAATTTATTTTTAAATAGGAGCTATATTAAGAAAAAAAAAGTGGTTGTATTTAGAATTACTATTAATAAAACTCTTAAATGAGTCAAATATGAACAAGCTAAATACTACTCAGCTCAACTCGAATCAATTATAACTTTAACTAGGGTTAGGTTATGCCAGTTTAAATGGATTGAAATATTATTCGATAAATTATGCAAACAATGAAGTTTATATATCGTTTCAACCGATTTGAATATTGATGCAACAAATGATGAAAAAAATAAAATTAATGTAAATAAATCACAAACAAGTGAGGTCGTGATGGTAAGAAAGATAGAAATAAAAATTAATTTATAGAGGTGCAATTCAAAACAATATAAAAAAGGACATATATTATTGATCCCGGATTTCAGAGTTTAAATTTGTTGTAGATCAGAATATTTTAATATTAGACTTGCATTTATCCAAACTGAGTGTTAGTCTTAGTTTGATTTTCTAAAGCTCAGTTTGTATCTTAAGTCTGAATAGATGTTAAGTCAGTTTCAGTTTATACTTTAACAATTAGTGTTGAGTTTTTTTAAAAAATAAACTAATAACAAAAGCAGTGAATGGACAAAATGATTGATAGTGGTTTGGACACCTAAAGGTCCTATATCCACTCTTCAGACTCAAGTCTGAAAATCTACTAAGTGATAGAAAATATAGGGTGCACCCACGATCTATCGTTACTGAAGGATGTCTCGTCCTTCCGTCCACAAGCTCACTCGTCCGGTCCTCTGTCTTTCTTCACTTCGCAGCTCCTCGGAGTGTGGCACATCACGCAGGCTCCTCATCACCGGAATGAGATCTTTATAGTTCACCTCGGAACTGTCAGCTTGGCGACTTAGAACGCCCATCAAAGTCAAAGTACAAAACGTATTTGACTATTATGTTCTTTCTTGGAGAGAAACGACACCAAGAGTAACTCAAGAACTAGAAGTTATGAGTCTCGTGTTCACGAAGGTGACACACGAAAAAGCTTTAGAAAGCCTCGAATGATTGAGAAGAAATTTTAATAGAGTTCGATAATAAGGTGTTCGGATGATGTGAATCTTTGGAGGTCCGCGAGTATTTATAGGCGAAGGGGGGGTGAGATTCAAATCTTTGGAGCCGTTAGACACATCGAATGTTCGACCAACTCTACACATTTGGCGGTAGGTGTAGGTGCTTTTTCAGAAATCCTGCACCTGCTCCCGCTTTTTTTGACTTCGACAGTGATTGTTCACCTTTATGTCAGAATGACAGTCTGATCAGACAGAGGAATCTAGACTGATCAGTCTGAGGAATTTAGACTGGTGTCTTAGTTTGCAGACTTTAATGAATCTCCAATACTTAAAGTCTGATCTTGTCAGCACCATTCCTCAGACGATTTTTTTTGTCTCTATGCGCGTGAACTGGAACTAAGATTCCATGCTGATGTCGTCATGTTAGCAAGTCCATGTTGCTGACGTCATCCTTCAGTTCGATATCGATCCCCAAATTGGTAAGTTTGATGTGTGAGACTGGTAGGCTCCAGACTGGTCAGTCCCAGACTGATCAGTTACATTTGATGTAGTACCAAACTCTTTAGTTCATATAAGACCCAGACTGGTTAGTTTCATACTGATCTTCACTCTGTTTGAGTCTTTTGCGTATCCCAAACTGATCTTCAGTTTGTCTTTGACAAACTTCAATTACAACTCGATTAAAAAGACCTTACATGACTTTACATTTGAAAAATAAAACTGAAACTAATCTAGAGACTTAGACTGATTAGACCTAGATCCTTTGACAATTTAACCCACCAAAATATATAACAAATTTTAACATCAAATTTTCTAATATATATATATAGATTATTTAACTCAAATAACATCTTTTTAATTTATTATATATATATATATATAATAGGGTCGATCTCGATCTTGTCGTATTGGTATTGGTAAATTTCACATTTTAAACCATCGGTTACTCCAATATTATTCATTTAAGAAATTTTCAAATTGGTTGATCAAATTATTTTTCTCAAATCAATCAAATTGAGTAAATTAATTTAATTTAGGACAAATTATACACACCCTTAACTTTGATTATTTTTTAAAATTAACATTCATTATTTTCAAGTCGATCTCAAATGATTTTCACCAATATTTGAAGAGCACCTCGACAACCTACTAGATACAAATATTACATACATGGCCGTAAGTTGATTGAGTATGGAAATGAAGAGAGGCTACTCACTTCAATAGCTTTTATGTGATCATCACAACTCCAACTCATGCTTCTCTCTCTCTCTCCTCTTCATCTTAATCTAAATCAAGAAATCAGATGACTGCAAAAGATTTAATCTTTCATAGCATTGAACCGTAGCTATTACACAAGATCGATCACCTTATAAGTAAGTAGTTTCCAGTGTCATAATGTGAATCAACTCAACATTTCTCACATGATCATGTTGGATCACAACACACTCACATTGCTATTGAGAGAGAGGATGAAAGTTCCATCTTCTACGACTGCAGTTTTTGTGGCTGCAATTCCTTGATTCAATCTGTCTCTTTCAACCTCTCATCGAGTTCTGATTCGTACGATACACAACCCCCATCCTGTTCCAACTCTGTCATGCCTTCTACATTCTCACTGCAATAATCTTTATACAGATTTTTCACCAACTTGTTCAAATTCAAAGTATGTTCATCCCATGATTCTGATACTGAGCAGCTGCTCATGGGATCACATCTCCAATGTTTAGCACATCCTGAATCACCGTCGTTCGATGTTTCTTTACGTGATCCATCCCAGAAGCTATTTCTGTACCACTCTAGTTCATTTTGCAAGTCCTGCAATTCCTTCTCTTTCTTGGAAAGGAGATCTCTTTCAAGTGACTCCATATCAAACTCTGCTTGTAGCTCCATCAGCTGAATGTATTGCGCGGCCGCCATCACCACTCCTGCCTTCTCCTCCTGCAGTCTTGTGATCATGGCCATTGCCTCATCCACTGCAATATCAGCAGCCTTTCTTTCTTCCTCCAACTCCTCATATAAAGACCTCACATCAACTCTACTTTCACCTGCAGCATCTTTAACACGGAACCCGTCCAACCATTCATAGCTCGACTCATTTCTCTTTGGTGGCAGTGGAAGTTGAAGCGACAGGGAACTACAATCTTCATCTTTCCCAGATTCTTCGTTTTCCTCATCTTCCAGCGACAAGCCCACTTCAGAATTCGATGCTCGTATGCATTTCGTATCTTCTTCACAACAATGGCACAATGTGCCAGTTAGAGTTCTATTATATGAATGTGATGAACATGTGCTATCATCGGAAGAAGTTCCATCCGTAGCTTCTTCTACTTTCATGGATTCAGATATGTTCACTCTTTCGCATGTTTCCTCGATATAAATCGCTGCAAACATATCTCAAAAGTTAGAGCAACCACAAGTGCAGGATAGACTGAAGCAATGGTGATAGTACTTACACTTTTTTGTGATTCTCACAGTGGAGGAAGCAGAAGGAAAAATGAAAACAGAATCTGATGAAACACTTGAAGACTCCGATGAATCACCAGAAGATCCAACGTCGGGTGACCGGGCAACACAGTCTAGTGGAGTCACATCTTTTGTCCAACCAAGACTTCCCTTTGGTTGAGATTCTACCAAGCAATGGTCTCTCGATAATGAAGGATCAGCAGTCTTCACCTCATTTAAATCAAGCAAGCTCGGTCGATCTTTCCCTTCCGAACCCTGGTGTGTCTGCTTCTCTGAAATTACATTACTCACTGGCATTCCAGGATGATCTTTTATTCCACATTCAACACCACGGTCGAGTCTCGTATGGCTGTCTGTATTCCCATCACCACCACCATACCCCGGCAGTGGTTTCTCCGGCTCAGAGTCAGACAAGAGTTCAAGCTTGGTATATCCTGCGTGAGACAGGGTGCCAACACTACTTTTCCTAGTAGTCCGGTGTCTCACTGAAGCTGCAAGCTTATCTCTTAGCCTCTTCATGGTATTTCCACGGCTGAAACGACTATGGCTTGGCACATGTAGCATAGGAGGCTCAACATTAGCCTCATAACCCCCTAATCCAACGGGTTTGAGCTCGATTAAACTTTCATCGTCCGACATGGCAGCTAACCAAGTCTTGTTACAGCATGAACAGGTTCTACTGCCAGAATCCACCCACAATTTACCAAACTCACACTCAGAATTCTTTTGCATTGCAATCGACTTCAGACATTCCTCACACATCACACGAAAATCGGCTAGTTCATTATGTATAGAGCAGAAGACTAAAGATGATATCTCTTTCTTGTGGCTACTGCACATTGAGCTCCAACTACTGCATCCTAGTTTCTTTCCCCCAAAAACATGATCAAGCATCGAACATAAATGACAAGGTGTTTGCAGTTCACAGTAGTTAGCAAATTCTCTGAGTAAATACGAAAACAAAGCATCCACAAACAGCAAGAACATCAAGAACCATTCACAGGCAGCTGAAGACAAGCAACTCATAATCCCATCTGGCTCCCTCTTTCTCAGAGATGAAAGCTTAGCAGCCATGGCAATAACATAATCTCCAGAAATCCCCACACTATGCAATGCTACAACACTGTTCCATTACTTAGTTTATATGCATACATTGTATAGGTGGGGGGCTCGGCTTTCTTGAATCACTCTTACTGTGCATCAGAAACAATGACAACAATTAAAAACAACTGCAGAAATAACTCCACACACACACACACACACAGTTTTCTATGAGAAGCCTAAATATGAAATCTTGGGTTTACAAATCAGAGCTGTGCCAAATTCGCTCCAAGTAAAATACACAAGTGAATAAGCAAAAGACCCTAAATCTTGAAAAAATCTGCAATCGCAAGCCATCAAATAGCACAAGAAAGATTCAAACAGAATGCCCATTGACTGAAATGACAACATGCATAAACAAATAATCTAAAAACAGGAATATTTAGTTTTCGCCATTCCATCAAAGATTCAAAGCGCACACACACATTCACCCAACAATAATAAAAAAATAAAATTAAAAAAATTAAAACTTGAGGCCAACCCAATATATATTTATGCATATATGTATAAAATATTACCAGTATTGCCAATTGCCATTGCAGCTTGGCGGCAGTGAGAGAGAAAAGAGGGAGAGAAGAAGGCAATGAAGAGATATTATTATTATGATTTTGATTATTAAAAATCTTCAGATTGTCTCTTATCTTGCAAATCAAGAATTCATGTTTGGTTACAGATTGCATAGAACTTCATTTTCAGAATTTCAGTTAATTGTCTTTATTTTTTATTTCATTTTCCTTTTTGGTACCCAAATTCTAGCTGGATTGGCCTTTTCATATGTTTTGCTTTATTCCGGTAAAAACTCCAACACATTTAAGAAATTTTCATCTTGGTCCTACTTTCTTAGCAATGTTTTTTCTTATTAAATTAATTAATGGTATATATATGCATGTATGGAAATAATAATAATAATAATAATATGGTAGATTTTCTCGATAAAATGAAGCAAATAAATTTGATTTGTCCAGATTTTGATATTAAATTTCTTTGATTTGTATCAAGTAGTTGCCATTATTGCTGCACGATCCAATAATTTTTGCCAGTAAAAGAATTAGGTTATTACTTACGGTGTGTGTCAGAAAGGTTGGGATTTTTGCTATTTATTGTTTCTCGTCCAAGACCGCCTCTCATATAAGTCAAAAAAAAAATTGACTTTTCTTTTATGAGAATATAAGAATTAGCAGATTTTTTCTTTTTAATTGATCAATTTATATTTAAAATTGGTTGATTCATATTTTTTTTCATAAAAATCATCAATTGTTGAAATATAAATATGTCACTTTACACTTTGAATTGATCGATTTAATCGATTCACATAATATCAAAATAAAAATCAACTCATAATAATCCATTTCTTAAAAATAAAATGCAATATACGGTTTCATTCACATCTTTGCTATTAATTATTAATACAAGATGCAGAAAAGAAGGATTTATCTTTAAGATTTTATTTGGAATTTTTACTATTAAATGTCTTGGAAGAAAAAGTTTTGGTTGATATCAATTTGAAGTAAAATAATTTGAATACTCAAATTTCAATCTAGGATTTCCATTTTTATTCTTCTTTATTTTTATTTATAAAGATTTTTTAGATAAAACATATTCAAATATTAATTAAATAAAAAACAATATATTTATATTATTTAAATTAATGAATACATAAAAGATTATATACCTTTCTATATTTATAGAAGATAATAAATATTTGTATATTTCTTGTTCTTTCAAAAGTAAGGTTGTAAAAATTGATAGGCGTTGGTTAAACACTTGAGTGGAGCCTAACACCTAGACAAAGCTTAGGTATTTTTTGTTGAATAGAAGAAGTATCGACATGGAGAAAAAGAGAGTGAAAGGAATTCTTATTTCTTATCTTTATTGAATTACATGATCACTTCTTATAGAGAAATGATGAGATATACAAAAAAAAGGAAAGAACAAAATATATGGTAAACACGATCAATCTAATATAGAATTGATCTAGTTTATTTTGAGTTGTTATCTTTCCTTAATCTTCTTTGATCTCCTTCATCTTTAATTGATTCTTTCCAACACTCCCCCTCAAGTTGAGTATCGGATTCCCAATGATTAACTTGCTAAGAACATTTGAAAACATTTTTGAATCCACTGCTTTCGTGAGAATGTCGGCCAATTGGTTTTTGGAGGAGACAAAAGGAAGAGCAACAATACCTTCTTCGATTTTTTCCTTAATAAAGTGCCTATCCACTTCCACGTGCTTCGTTCTATCACGTTGCACTGGATTCTCTGAGATACTTATTGCTGCTTTGTTGTCACACAGAAGTCGACATGATTTTCTAGAATACAACCCAAGCTCTATCATCAGCTTTCTTATCCAGAGTATTTCCGTAAGACCACTTTTAATACCCCGAAATTCTGCTTCTGCACTTGATAATGCAACAACCTTCTGCTTCTTACTTCTCCATAACACGAGATTTCCTCCAACAAAAGTAAAATATCCAGCTGTAGACTTTCGGTCTACTGGATTTCCGGCCCAATCTGCATCAGTGTAAGCATGAATCTCCAAATGGTTTGATTTCTTGAAGAGAATCCCATAATCAAAGGTTCCTTTCAAGTATTTCACAATTTTCAACACTGCTTCAAAGTGATCTACTTGTGGATGATGCATAAACTGACTTACCACACTAACAGCATAAGCAATGTCAGGACGAGTGTGAGAAAGGTAGATTAACCGTTCCACAAGTCGTTGGTATTGGCTGCGGTCAACAAGGCCAGCTCCTTCTGTGATCTGCAATCTGTGATTAACAGCAATTGGGGTTGCCACAGGTTTACACTCTAGAAGTCCGGTTTCAGTGATGAGATCAAGAGTATATTTCTTCTGATTAATGAAAATACCCCGCTGTGATCTGAGGACTTCAATGCCTAGAAAGTATTTCAACTTTCCCAAATCCTTCATTTCAAATTCTTAGAACAAGTTTTTTCTGAGATTGGCAATTTCTTCTGGATCATCCCCAGTTAGGATCATATCGTCTACATATATGATTAAGCATGGAAGACGCTCTCCTCTTCACTTGATAAATAAGGTATGATCTGATTTGCTTATTGATAACCAACCTTCTTCATTACTGCTGTAAACCTTCCAAACCAAGCCCTTGGAGACTGTTTTAGACCATACAGAGTCCTTTTAAGCTTACAGACTTCATTCTTACCAAAATCACGAGAGAAACCCAGCAGTGGAAGCATATAAACCTCCTCTTTCAGATCGCCGTGGAGGAAAGCATTCGTAACATCGAACTGATGGAGGGCCCAATCTTTCGAAGCAGCTATAGACAAAATAATTCTGATGGTGTTTATTTTGGCAACCGAAGAAAATATCTCAACATAATCTATTCAGCAGGTTTGAGTGTAGCCTTTAGCCACCAACTAAGCTTTGTATCTCTCAACTGAACCATCTGACTTCCGTTTAATTGTGAATACCCATTTGCACCCAATAGGTTTCTTTCCCTCAGGAAGTTGACATTTCTCATATGTATTGGTTCGAGCTAGGGCGTCAAGTTCTTTCTGAATTACTTCCCTCCAATGAGGAATCTGCAAAGCCTCAACTTCAGAAGGCGGAATCTGTTCTGTATAAAGTGCCTTCTCATAGGCAGTGGCATCTTTGGATAGATTTAGTTTGGCCACCGACCCAATAGGATACCAGGAGTTACGACCAAACCGTTCAGGAGAGTAGCGTCGGGGGGGGGGGGGGGGAAGGCCCCTTGTGCTTTGAGGAGGTAAAACATATTGTTCTTGAGAATCAGCCACTTCAGAGGTTTCAGGTTCAGTTTCAGGCTCAAGATGGTTTGGTTCATCTTCTTCTGAGGATATGAGATGTTCAGGTGAAGTTGGAGATAGCACTTTAGATAATGTCTGTTCTGTTGTAGAGAGATGCTCAATTGGCATGTGTGGCTCTTGAGAATCAGGAGGGTTAACAGGAGAAATGTTAGGAAGGAGGAGCCAGCTTAGAGGGTCGTTAGTTTCACTCTCCCCCGACCTCTAAGGTGGTTATGAAAGAAGTATTCCATTTCAAGGAAATCACAGTGAATGGTAGTAACAATCTGACAGGTTTTAGGATTGTAGCATCTCTCTCCTTTTTTTTTTTGTATCCCATAACCTACGAACACACACTTTTCGGCACATGGGTCAAATTTAGTGCGCTCATGTTTTGGAATATGAATAAAGACAGAACATCCGAAAACTCTAGATTCAAGAGTGAGAGCGGAAAGAACGGAGGTGATAGATGATAAATATTGGAGTGGAGTTTGAAGGCGAAGTATTTTAGTGGGTAACCTATTCAAAAGATAAACACTGGTGGCAATGGCTTCAGGCCAGAGAGTAGGAGGCACATTAGATTCTAGCATCATGGCACGAGTCATTTCCAGAATAATCCTATTTTTCCTTTCTACGACCCCATTTTGTTCAGGAGTATACGGGCAAGATGTTTGGTGAAGAATACCTCTTTGTTGACAGAAATTTGTCATAGAAGAGTTGATAAATTCACCACCATTATCAGAGCGGAGAATCTGAATATTTTTGTGAAATTGAGTTTGTATCATAGTATAAAACTGAGTAAATTTTTCAAAAACTTGAGATTTTGTTTCTAAAAAATTTACCCAGGTCATACGAGAACAATCATCCATAAAGAGAAGAAAATATTTGAACCTAAAGCCTCCTAAGACAGGGGCTGGACCCCACACATCAGAGTGAATCAGCGAAAAAATAGAGTCAACACGGTTTTGTTTAGATTTGAAAGAACGTTTGTGGCTTTTGGCCAAAATACAAGAATCACAAGGAATAACAGAATTTTTAACTAGACTGGGAAATAGTGATTTCAGATAACTATTAGAAGGGTGCCCTAACCGTCTATGCCATAGCCAGAGTTCTTGATTTTGAGATCCTTGAGTAAATAACACAGTACCCTTTTGAGTTATCTCATCCACACAGTACAGTCCAAGCCTTTCAGTGCCACACCCAATAATCTCCTTCGTCCTCATATCCTGCAAAATACAGAAGAACGGATTGATGAGAAGGGTACAATTTAATTCTTGAGTCACATGACTAATAGAAAGTAGTTTATGAGATAGAGAAGGAACAAAAAGGCAGTTTGAGAGACATAAAGTAGGGGTAATTTGTATAGTGCCTGATCCTACAACAGGTATTAAATCTCCACTGGCTATTTCGATATGTGTTTTGGGTGACTTGGTAAGGTTTAAAAAATTGGATCGTGAGTAGGACATCATGTCGGTAGCACCACAATCGAAAATCCAACCTTGAATAGACAAATGTACGGGATTGGGTGTGTGAGTGTGGTTGCATAAGGATGATGGGTGACATTTACATAAAGGAGAGGGGTACGTTGAGGAAATAGATGAAATAATGGGGGGTAAAATTGACAAGTGCTGATCCTTAAAAGAAGGGTTTGGTTTTATACTAAACCCTTTACCTCTCGACAGAGTAGCCGTGGTATCCCCCTTCTGTATTTCCTCCGACCAGCCGCGCCGCTCCTCCGATTGTCTGCGCCAATCCTCCAAAAACTCCGACCCCTGCAACCTCCTGCTGCCCGGTAATGGAAGAGCCATCACGGGCATGGGCGTGCTTGGTTCTCTCGCCGGGCTCCATCCCCATCGCAACCTTCCCTTTTCCGGCAGTTTTGTGGTCGTCCTCCCACCATTCCGGGTAACCCACAAGTTGGAAGCATTGTTCCTTAGTATGTTTTCGCATTCCACAGTGGGTACAAATCAATTTTGATTTGTCGATCTTCGTTCGTGATGGATTACGGCGGCTCTGTTTTCCCTTCCCTTTCACGGCGAATCCCGATCCAATTTGGGACTCAGGTCCTTGTGCAATAGCCATCTGTTGTATCTGCATCCGGGCTGTCTCCCGTCGGACTCTGGAAAATGCTGCCTCCGGTGAAGGTAAGGGGGATTCCTTCAAAATATCTCGCCTAACTCTGTCTAACTTAGCATCGAGACCAGAGAGGAATTGGAATAGTCTCCTCTGTTCAATAATATGTTGGTACATTTCAATTCCCTTTTCACAGCAGTCTAGAGGATTTAAATTTCTCTGATCAATATTAAGCCATAAGCTAGTTAGTTCGGACCAGTAGGATTCAACACTTTGTTCCCCTTGCTTTACTGTATTAGCACGAACTTCCAAGTCATAGATTTGAAGAGGGTCGGACGTCGTTCCGTAGGTGATTGCCAAGTTATCCCAGATAGCTTTAGCGGTCTGATGTTGAGCGAGCCGAGACATGAGCTTGGTTTCCATGTTTTGAAGAAGCCAGGAAAACACAGTCAAATCATCCTCTTCCCACTGTGTGAAGCCGATTTCTCCTCGTTTAGGTGGAGGGGGGTCGCCTGTAATATGTTTTGTCTTTCCCCTGCCTCCGATTGCCACCTTCATTAATCAAGACCAAATTGGGTAGTTGTTTTCTTCCAACTTGAATCCTAGATTAATGTTCTCTGCTGTTTTGATCACATTCTTGGCTTCTGTTTCTGTCATGGCTGATTTGCAGGGACGAGAGGAAGAAGGTAATAATTGGTTTGTTGCCTTGATCTAGTCTAGGGCTGAGAAAGGTATATGGAACGGTGATGATAATAGAATCCGAGTTCCTTGGTTTGAGTAGATTTTGAAAGGGTTTTTTTTTTTGGTGAATTTGATCTGGCATACTATGATGAATCACATTTTGAGCCTTGTTTTTGGTTTTTCTGGAGTAACAGAGCCAGAACGTTAATCCTGCTCTGATACCATGTTGAATAGAAGAAGTATCGACATGGAGAAAAAGAGAGTGAAAGGAATTCTTATTTCTTATCTTTATTGAATTACATGATCACTTCTTATAGAGAGATGATGAGATATACAAAAAGGAAAGAACAAAATATAAGGTAAACACGATCAATCTAATATAGAATTGATCTAGTTTATTTTGAGCTGTTATCTTTCCTTAATCTTCTCTGATCTCCTCCATCTTTAATTGATTCTTTCCAACATTTTTTAAGCGTTAATTATTTCGTAAGCTAATTTTCTATATTATAATTATATTTATCAATAAATAAAAATTATATAAATTCTAATTATTTCTAAAGAAATATATTTAAAAATAGGCTATTGGAATCATTATACAACACATAGTTGCTTAGTCAACTATCTAAATCCGCCTAAAACTATCTCTAACAGCAACCACTTCAAGCATCCAACCATTCAACTATTTTAATATTTAATTAATTTTTCTCCCATGCACATCATCAATATCATCTCAACTCAACCACAATAATTTTACATACTTTATCAGCAACCATCCAACCACAATATTTTATATAATCTTTATTTAATTTGATTTTCAAAATTAAAAATAATAATAATTATTATAAATTATTGTAAGGAAATAAATTAAAATTAATAGTTATAATTAAAATAATAAAAATATAATTTTTTGTAAGTGAATTAAATAAAAGTAAATTTCATTGATCAAGCAAAATAAAATTACATCGATTACATGACACAACATTAAAAAACAGGACGGTTACATGACTTTTGCATGTGAAATCTTGTGCGAAAAACTTCTGGAGGATATATTGGATCATCTGAAAAGTATTGCTCGAACACCCCTTCGTGGCCCTTCTCACGTTGTCATTCAATGAAATTGTGAATGTGAATGACTAGGTTGTAGGGATAAAGCATGAATACGAAAAGCCACCTCCTCTATCATGGAGTCAATTTGCCAATTTTCCAAAAAAACGACGTTCAAGTCATTCATCAACTTCATTATCGAAGTTAGAATCTGAATCATCATGAAAATTAGCACTTGACGACATTTTTGGAGAATGCAAAAGGTTTGGGTTGAATGATAATTTGGATAATGAGAAGGTTTTGAGCGTAGTGACTTACTATTATAAAATGTAAATTCTATTTATAGAGAAAAATAATCAATTTTGGTATGTATGAAAACAAATTGACATGGATTGTACTTTATACGAACGACTGAGATTGATTGCTTTTGATGAATGGTGGATGTCAAATTGACATAGATTGTGCTTTCTACGGACGATTCGGATTGATTATTTTTTATGAATGGTGTAGATCAATCAATATGATGTAGTATATATATTAATTTAAAATTAAAAGATAAATATATCAAAATTGGTCTCTATTTGTAGAGAATAAAAAATTATGAAATTTGGTATCAATTTTATGTAATTATTTAAAAAATATACTAACTTTTGTATTGTATTTAAATAAAACTAACTAATTAATCAAATGGTGACAAATGGATGAATGTGAATGATTAAAGAATAAAATAATATAAAACAATTGTTGCATAGGGACCGTGTGATCTGTTTCGATCGTAAAGCAACCGCAGTTCCTATCCCTATTTTAATAATTTTTTTAATCAATCTTTACGGACATTACCGTCGACCGCTTGAAAAACAATTGCCGCTAACGATGGTGTAAGGGCTAGAGACCACCTAACTATTTAAGTCATCTTAGGAGAGATTTTTTACCACAATGTTAAGAAGTTTAAGAAAGTGAGTTTCACATTTAACATCATAAAAAAAATATCTTATAAAATGTTACTCCATTCATACCATTATATTCGTATCAATTTTTTTTCCTGTCCCATTATATTAATTTCATTATCTAAAATGAAAAATTAATTACCATTCACTAATAAATTATTAATTATTATATTTTTAAGTCTTTGATTATTGAGTAAAAAAACTAATATATTATAGAACAGGAGTAATTCGCAATGACAAGTTATACTGTTAGCCCAGATGATAGAGTGAGACTTGAGAGGCAGGTGATATTTGTTAATTTGATTGAGGAAACTGGTCTTGTGATTAAACATAATACAGAACAGTCGATCGATTTATGAGTAGTAAATCGACTTACTTTTATAATATACCCATACTCAATGTGCAATACAATACTACTATCCCTAACTACTACCATCACTTTCTCCCACCGTCTTTCTTCGCCGGAGACTTTATGCTCTTCGGCTTCACGCTCTTAACAGGAGTTTTGTTCACCGGCGCTGCCTTCTTTGCGCCTGTTGCTCCCGCCTTCCGCCCTGGACTAGCCCTCGTGGAAGTCCTCCCCACCTTAGCCGGTGCTTTCTTCGCAGGCTCGACCGCCTTCCTCTTTGGCGCATCTTTTGTCTTCGTGGGAGCAGCTGGCTTAGCCTTCACGGCCACAGTTTTAGGCTTCGGCTTGACTTTAGAAACAACGACCTTCTTCTCCCTAAAAGCGGTAGCTTTAGGTTTAGGCTTCGCAGACAGCGCGGACGACAATTTGAACGAGTTTTTCACTTTCGCGAGTTTCTCATTTGCCACGAACTTCTTCAATTGGATGAGCAAAACCTTCCTGAAATTAGGCGGTAGATTCTTTTGCTTATCTTCTATGAACTTGGTGATCGCATACTGACTCGATCCAGTCATTTCCTTAAGCGCCACGATCGCCTCCTTAATCATCTGCGTTCACGCAATTAATTCACATCAATTCCATGGCAATCGTATCGAAGAAACCAAAGTGGAAAAACAAAAACAATCAAATACCACGAAGTAAGGTGGGTGAGTGGAGGCGCCTGATAATCTCATAATTATACTCACTTATCTATATTTTTCTCCATTGTTTCAAGTACATTTTGTATGTTTTTACTTATTATTGTGCATGAGTCTATTTTGGAGGGTGTTATGCCTTTGATGGGTGATTTTTGCAGGTTTTAGTCCAAATTCATTGGAAACCCGTACCGAAAGCAAATGATGTTCAAAGGAACAGTCACGAATTCTTCCACACATCGAATCCGAGCTAATGGAGCATGGAAAGAGAAATATCTTTGAATTAGCTTTCCAACGCAACTGAAATCAGGTCAATCGGAGTTCGGGAGGAAAAGTTATGGCCAAAACCGTGAGACTGCGCAGAAGGGGATCGACGCGTGCATCCCTGTCGATCGACAAGATTTGTAGCGATCAAAATAGAGGCCCAACTTGAAGAATCGACACAAAATTCAGCCCGAATTTCGACTGGATGGTTGTGACGATCGACAGCCTGCCTGTCGATCGACACGGAGGCCCGAAAAGGCTGTTTTTGGCATGTTTTGGCAGTTTTTGCTATTTTTACCCAATACTCAAATTAGGTCTTTTCCCCCCTCTATAAATATGAACTCTTAGGCACGAATTTCAGACTTCCTTTATGCATTATTACACTTAGAATAATTGAGCTTTGGAGTTTTTACAAGACATTCAAGGTTCCTCTTTAATTGTAAGTTCTTTAATAATATGTTTGCTTTAATTCTAGTCATATTTTGTGGCTAGAACCCTAAACAGGTTCTAGGGTTATGATTTATCTTTTCTGATGTATGTCTACTGAAATCGACTCATATGGCATGAATTAATTCTCTGATTTAATTTTATAATCTAGATTAAAAGAAGGACCGAGAGGTGAATTGAGATCTAGGTTTATAGTTAATAATTGATGGATCGAGAGATGAAAATTATTAACAGGAAGAGAGAATTAATTGTGTTTGTATTCCGTCTCAAAAGGAAGAAACCTACATATGAATAATTAGATAATTATGAGATTGATTAATTTGGTGTTCTTGAGACCGAGAGGAGATAGTCACTAATTAATAATCTAGGATTTAATTGCCTGACCAAGGAATTTAATCCACAAAAATCTATGTTTTCCCCATTGCCGAGTTGATTGATATTGCATGTTGATGATTAGATTATCTGCCCTAAGATTTGTGTTTCCCTTTATTGTTTTCAAACCCTTTATTTTCTTGCATTGTCATCTTTAATTTTCAAAACAAAACTCCTTTTCCAATTTCCTCAAACTTCTATGTTCTAGGAATTATAGCTAGTACTTTGGGTATTTCGTTGCACAGTCCCTGTGGGATCGACCACCTTAGGGTGTAAAAATTATTATTTGCTCGCTGCTTTCTGCAGTTATCAGCGCCACGCTTCCTCGGGGCAGGGACCTTCTTTTTCGGAGCAGACGCCTTCTTCCTTTTCGCCGCTACGGTGACCTCAGCCACCGCTGGTTTGGTTGGGATTACTGGTTCTTCGGTGGTGGCCATGGAGAGCAGATGCAAATTGATTGTGTTTGAGTTCGTGATTTGTACGCAGAAAATTGGGGGGATTTAAATAGTGATGGTTGGGGTTTCATTTTTGAAGAAGAAAGCTGAGTGGCCAGATTCTGATTCACGCAGATTCGTGTCATGGATAATTTTTGAATATGGGCCTTCAGATGGATTTTAATCAACGGTTGTGTGCGCGTGATGGATTGGTGTAGAACAAGAGGTGTATTTTTATCTTTGATTCATTTGCCAATAACTGGAGCTAAACTTGATGGATTTGGATGGAATAAGCTTCATCTTGAAGGGAGCTTCGTAAGCTTTCTAGAGCATTATTATTCGGGTGAAGATCGTTATTTGTTCGAGATATATTAAACTTTAAAGATGAAGTGATCGAAATATCAATTTTTATGATCATTATTATACTTTTTTCTTGTTATATAAATACTCCATGAAAATTTCAAAGTTTGATGTTGGATATTGTGCTAGCTTAATATAGGAGTGTGTTATATTCACAATCTCGGAAATTTGTTTGGATTAGACTAGACATTTAAATTCAAAATGGGTTGAAGATGAACTTGCTAAGAATATTATTAAGTGTTATTAGTTTTTTTTAAAAGGAGAAATTCGTTTCACAAAATAGAGAGTTACAAATCCTTCTCAGGTTCGCAAAAAGGTGAAAAGGTGTTTGGTTAAAACAGATGATATTTGGACCCTTTGTAGCCTTGTGCGCAACCTGATTTGCACTTCTTTGAACATGAGCGGAGGTAGGGTAACCAATCTCTTTTGCGAGCATAAGAATATCATTAATCAGGATATCACAGTAGGGATCAGACTTTTGTTCTCCATTCAATTGTTGAATAAGCTCGAGGCAGTCACTTTCCACGCTATTAATCTTCACATGATATTGCTTAGTCGTGTATGGTGCATACCTCATAGAAATTGCTTCAAGTAGAGTGCTGCTACCACTTGCTCGAGTTTTTCCTCTTGCCGCCAAGATCACTTTACCATGATTATCTCAAATGAAGAAACCCATGCCTATCTTGAAGGGATTTCGTTGTCGTGAATTGAATCACTTAATCCATGTAAGCCAGATCGATAATTGTATATCAAAATAAATTACTATGCCTATGATTAATCCTAGCATGCTCCTATTGAATATGCATAAGAAGGTTTATACGAAATACCTGGATTGTAGAAACTGAAGAACGCGATGCTTGATCCTCTTTCTTGTGCAACAAGATTCAATCCTACAAGATGAATGAATTAAATCTTTGAAATTAATAAAGATTAATTTCGAAATTGAGGAGAGAGAAGAAGAAAAATATCCTCCAGATATGATCTTATGATCTGTATCCCAGCTTCGATCCAAAAATCTGGTGAAGAATACCTCTGAATTTCGTGCCTATCGAGAAGCAGAATTTTCTCCTCGTTCTCAGATCTCCAGTCGCCAATCACAACTCCCAAATCCTGGTTTGCTGCTTTGAAACTTATGATCTTGTGGTGTGTTGTGATCTGAGAACCTGAGACCTATTTATAGGAAAAATCTGATCTCAGATGGGCTTGAGCTTTCATGGGCCAGACCATGGGCCAGTATGCAAATAGCAATAAGGCCTATCAATTAATTAATTCTTATATTCAACCCAAAATATAATTAATAAATTAATATTGATTCATGTCACCAGAGAATCAATATTGTCCTACCTATTTGCTACCACATTATGAGGAACGGGTTGCATCGGCACGGTATATCCCCACATTTAAGGTTACAAACATTCATTGATTAATTTAAGCTCTGACAAGCCATTAAACTAATTAACATCTTATATTTCAGAGTCAATCCACTCAACCATTTTCACTTATGCTTGAACTTAATCAGCCTGTAGGACTTTAGCATAACGAACCTTTTGAGCGGCTCAAGGGATGTCACCATCCTATACTAGATGTGGTTTCCTAGTTTTAGTACCAGACATTCATACACAAATTGCTACCACCTAAGATATAGATATACAATCTCGTACTGAATTTTTTATATTAATTTGACACATCTTGAGTCTGACTTCGAATTCCTTGTGTCTCCTTTTCATGTGCTCTTTGAAATCTAAAATTGAAAATTGATATTTCCAAAGTTAGTTTAAGTTTCCTCTCTTCTTTAGGAAAACTCAGTTTCCAGAAATTGAGTTTCTGGACAATCCAAGTTTCAAGCATGGAACTTGTCTTCATCACCTCAAGTTTCATGGCATCTTCGCATTAAGTACTTAAACTTGATTCTTGACTTCTCGAGCTTTGGATATCTCTGAAATCCATCTTCAAAAACTAAGTTTCTGACCGCTCGATCTTCAGCTTCATTTTCTAGTCAATTACAATTCAATAAATCCTATATAAGAATTACATTGAGACACTCTAGAAACTTAAAGCTAAAGTAAGTTTTGAAACAACAAAACATCAAGGTAAGGGGATCTTGCCCAGACACTCAGCAATAAGTCTAAAATTGTAAACACATCAAAGTTGTGAACGTTTCACGATAATATGAAACTAAGTTTTTTCATGAAGAGTGTGAGAATCTAAAAACTCTTTATTTCACTTGAATAAAATTTATCTTTGTGTATATATTTATACAAGCTAAACCTACGTACACATGGAAAAGATAGAAACAAATAAATCAAAGATATACAAAAGATATGATAATATCTAAATATATCTAACCCCCCCCCCCCCCACCCGCGCAAGCTGAGACGTATTTGCTTCAGAAATACGAAGCTTGGTTCGGAAAAACTCAAAGAGACCTCTGGATAAGCTTTTAGTAAACACGTCGGCAATCTAATTTTAAAAATCCACAAATTTTGTTAATAAACAACAAAATTCAACAAGCTCTCGAACGAAGTGATGGTCAATATGATATGCTTTGCTCTCTTATGCAAAAATGAATTCTGCGTGAGAAAAATCGCACTTCTATTATCCGAGTAAATCTTCGGAGGAGTAGAGGGCACGACATGCATGCAAGTAGAGAAGTATGTTGAGAACCCAAAGTACCTCCGAAGTCGTGTTAGCAATCCCCTGATATTCTAACTCGCAACTTGAACGAGCATCCGTCGGCTACTTCTTAGCACTCCAAGAAACAAGATTCAGACCTAGAAAATGGCATACCCGTAGGTCAAATGGCACGTGTCGGAGCAACGTGCCAAGTCAGCATCGTAGTATCCAACAAGAGATGAAGAACCGGCAGAGTAGGATAGGCCAAGATTAAGAGTTCTTTTAACGTACCAGAGAATTCGTTTGACAGCTTGGAAAAGATCAACAATCGGTTGTAGCTGAAATTGACTTGCCTTGTTAACTTAATAAGCAATATCCGGGCGACTAATGGTCAAATATTGTAGAGCACCAATAAGTGACCTATATAATGTGGGATTGTTAAATGGATCACCGTCTTTTGTCAGCGAGGAACCGGGCGCAAGAGGGGTTGCGACGGGTTTGAAGTGTAAAAGCTCCGCTCGTTGAAGAATGTCCAATGCATATTTTGTTTGACAAAGAAACAAACCACATGCGGAATGAGTCACTTCAAGACCAAGAAAGTATCCAAGATTACCTATATCCTTAATTGCAAACTCACGATTTAAACGTGAGAGGAGGGCCGACAGAGCAATCTTATTATTTCCAGTGATGATGATGTCGTCGACATACACTAATAAACATACTAGTGTGTCATCGCGCTTGTGAACAAAAAGAGAAGCATCCGAGGAGCTACAATGAAAACCAATGGATACCAAGAAGCTGCGGAAGCGTTGATACCAAGCAATAGGAACTTGCTTGAGATCGTAAATAGCTTTGTTCAGGAGACATACATGATCAGGATACCGTGGATCAGTAAATCCAGGGGGTTGTTCCATGAAGACCGGAGAAGAAAGAAGCCCATTTAATAATGCATTTTTTACATCCAGTTGGTGAAGTGGCCATGAGTTCATAACAGCAAGAGAGATAACTATGCGAATAGTGGACGCTTTAACAATTGGACTGAATGTGTGAGTGAAATCAAATCCAGGAATTTGGCTAAACTCTTGTGCAACTAATCGAGCCTTGTATCGATCCACAGAGTCGCCCGCAAGAATTTTTTTTTGAAAACCCATTTCGAACCAACAACATTCGTCGAAAGAGGCCGCAGCACCAAAGACCATGTTTTATTCGATTTGAGAGCATACATTTCATCACGAATGGCATGCATCCATTCTGGAGATCTTAATACGGTCTTGACACTGTGAGGCTCGGGAATGGCTGCAAGAGCAGAGTAAAGAGAGGTACAATTAATATCAATAGGATAAAGTGGTTTAAAGACACCCGACTTTGCACGTGTCTGCATCAGATGAGTGGAGAGCAATGGTGCGGGCGGAGGAGCTGGTGGTGCAACATCATTGTGGACATCGACTAGTACCTCATCGGGGTTTGGTAGATCCTGAGCAGCGGCAGGTGGATGAGGCATATTTTCCAAAGCACATAAGCAACATGAGGAGGTTGGCCCAGATGGAGAAGCTGAGTGTGAGATCGGATGTTGAAGTGGAGCGAGAAATCCATCAATATAAGTCGAAAGCTCCATAAATAAAAAAATAAAACTAAAACTATAGTATGTTGGCCAATAAATTTGAACATGGGTTAATTGTATGAAAAAGTAGAAACTTAACAAATGTGCTACAAATTATATTAATTAATTATACTATATTTAATATATATATATATATACGGCCGGTCCGGCCCAAACGGCCGGTTTGAGTCTCCAAACCGTAACCAAACCAAATTTATCCGGTTTTAAAATTTTCAAACCGCCAGTTTGAAAATTAAATTTCAAACCGGCCAAACCAGCCAAATTAATACGGTTTGGCCGGTTTGACCGGTTTCGGCCAAACCATGAACACCCCTAATGCTGCCATCATCTGCCATCGCAAGAGGAAGAAGGACGACTGAGAGGAAGAAAAAATAAGGATTTGCCAAAAATTTTGGTTGATACCATGTGAGAATCTAAAAAAATCTTTATTTCACTTGAATGAAATTGATTTTTGTGTACAAATTTATACAAGCTAAACCTACGTACATATAAAAAGATAGAAATAAATAGATCTAAGATATACAAAAGATATGATAATATCTAAATATATCTAACAAAAAGTGACTTTAAATCTGAAAATTGATCCGACATTACATCTATTCTCACTTTTATTTGAGTTGGTCTCCTGAGAGACGGTCTCACTATTTTTTTATTGTGAGACGGACCTTAATACATCATTTCAATAAGTTAAATACATCATTTCATTTTTAAGAATTACATTATTTGCAATAAAGAAATACATCATTTCATTAAACTCATATTACAATAAAAATGGTGAAACATCATTTGCAATAAAGAAATATATCATTTCATTAAATTCGTCTCACAATAAAAATGATGAGACCGTCTCATCTGAGACTTTGCCCTTTTATTTTTATCTCTTAGTGTTGATAACTACGTAAATTATCTTTAACTTTATTTCCTTTTTTCTCCTTTGTCGGGTTTATACATTTATAAAGTAGGATGTAGTTGTATTTTTAATATCCAAAATCACAAAAATCGGAAGTTACAAGTACAAAATATTACTCCCTCCGTCCCGGTGAAGTAGTCCCAAATCTTTTCGGCACGGGAATTAAGAGTTGTGAGTGTAGTGGAATTAATATTTTATTGATGAGTGTGAAAAAATTTGCTATTTTAGGAAAGTGGGACTAATCTATGGGACAAACAAAAAAGGAAAATGGGACTACTTCAATGGGACGGAGGGAGTACAAAATTTATATTTTTCTTTTAATTTATTTTGATGACTGTAAATAAAAATTTAAAGATCAGGTTTAAAATCACCCAAAAATTAATAATTCAGAGTTAAACTTTGTTTAAGATTTTATGGTTAACAGTTTTATAAACTTAGAAAAATATTTAAGCATAATGAGAATTATATTATAAATTTTTTATCTTTAATACTACTTTTTATTTCAAGTGTATACTATCAATTAAAGATAATAATTCTAAATGCAGCCACATTTTTACTAAATATAGCTCTTTAAAAAAAAAATTAAATAATAATACACTATTATAATCTTATCCCGTAGCCCCAATTTAAAATTCTAATTAAAATAATAAAACTCAAAATTAAATGTATAGCCTAAAATCTCCTATATGAAATAAAAAATCAACTTTAATGTGTAGCCCAAATCTCATATGTACGAGAATTAAAAATTAAAACCCAAAAACAAATATGCATTACTATCTTGTGCAAAAATGAAAACCCTGTTGGTGAAGATGAATTTGTTGACCATAACAGTGGCCATGGAAGATGTGAAGACCAAGAACATTCAGGGAGAGTTCTTTTCATTGCAGTTCAACCTAATTTAATTTATCCAATTCAAAACTACATCAGCCACACTACCACTCAATCACTAATTTATATGAACATGCCATCAAGTATAACAGGAAACACAATGTTGAAGATTGCGTGGCAGCAGCCATGAATCGCAGATACATCTTCATTACTGCTTCTTCAAAAAGAAAGAAACTTGTTCAATCTTCTTTGATTACGTCATTTCATCTAACTCTAAATGAATGAGTTTCATGTTTTTTTCACACGGGTTTTAAATTTTTGTGGAAAACAGTTTTAAATCAATAAATTAATAACAATTTTTAGGGTTTTGAATTTTGATTTTTGTTTGATATATAGATAGAGATGGGGCTACATATTTAAATTTTATTTTTATAACTTTATAAAATCTTAAATTGTGGGCTACAAGGGTAAAATTGTAATAATATATTATAATTTAAATTTTTATTTTTTTAAATAGACTATGTTTAACAAAAGAGTTAGTCTCCTGAGAGACGGTCTCAATATTTTTTTATTGTGACACGGACCTTAATACATCATTTTAATAAGTTAAATACATCATTTCATTTTTAAAAATTACATTATTTGCAACAAAGAAATACATCATTTGCAATAAAGAAACACATTATTTCATTAAATTCGTTTCACAATAAAAATGATGAGACATCATTTGCAATAAAGAAACACATCATTTTATTAAATTCGTCTCACAATAAAAATGATGAGACCGTCTTATATGAGAATTTGCCTTAACAAAATTGTGGCTGCTTTTAGAATTACCATTTAAGGATTAATATTCATTCTTATTTATACTTTAATTTTAACATTAAATCACATTTCTCTCTCTCTCAAAGTTAGTTTGTGTTAAAATAAAAATGAATTTATACTATTCATCTAAAAAATTAATGATTGAAATTAAAAAAAATTTCAAAATTTCATTCTTAATTGCTTCATTAATCATACTTAATTAATTGGAGTTGGTCTTGTGAGAGACCGTCTCTCACAAAAACTGTGTCTGACGGATCTCTCCAAGATCCACATTATAAAAATACGAATACTCGACTCCAGACCTCTTCCAGAAACCACCACTCCCAGCCCTCGAAACATCGCCTGCAAGCACCGGCGGCAGCGTTGCCTCCCAACTGCTCCCTCGCGTTCCACTTTTCCGCTTGCACCACCGGCAGTGTGTTTGTCACGGATGGCGTCAAGCCCCATCCCCTCTAGCGACACTAATCTAGCGTAGCATCATGGCCGTCGTCTACGGCGGCGCTATCCTTGTCAAAGCGAACCGAATCGGTGTTCTTAACCAATGTGAGGGACAGCGGCGTCGCCACCATCCCCAACTTCCAATTCATGTTTCCGGCTTCCGGCTCACGTTCCCAGACTTTCGATTAAAGCAATTGGTACTTTATTTGGCGGGGATGATTTAGTTTCGTGCAACGCCCTCACAGCAGGTAGAGGCACTTATCATTTGAAACTTGAAAGTAAAGGCTTCTTGCATAAGAATTTATTCTTCACCAACTAAGATCTCTGTCGTTGTTTGTATGTTTTTGTATTTCAACGATATATCTGATTTGTTATATCTGAATATGCGTTGATGTAAATATTTTTTGAGAACTATCTGAATTGTGATGTAGTTCTGGATGCTGTAATTTCTAATCCAGTTACTAAGTACATTATTTCATTGCACTAAATGCATTGTTTGTGCAATTTTTTTTATTTCTACCACAAAATTTTAGTTTGAGATTGTGGTGGGGAAGTATTTGAGGACTTGTCAGCAGAAGATGTAGTTGCAGACTCATCTTGGTGGAGAAAGACGAAAGAAGTGAGAATCTATCCGTGCACTCCAATCTGCACATATGAAGCACTAGAACAAAGTTAGCCAAAAATTTTTGTAGATCATTTTGATTACACATTCTTTTGTGCAGATTTCTAGGATTATATGTTGTTTGACTTCACCACCTATAAGCTTGTTGTGTGTATTTCGTCTCTTTGGATAAAATCAGTTTGTTTCCTTCTGTTGTCCTTTCTATGTTGTTACTTGTGAGTTATCTTGATTTATGCAGAGGTTGTTAAGTTTAAGTATATTGGAAATGAGGTTTCAGTAGATGGTCTAGTTTCAAAATTATGTACAGAGTATACATATATAGAACAAAAACTCAAAGAAATAAGCGAAGAGGATTCTCAAAAGTTCTTCCCAAATCTTGGAATCCAAAGTTTTAGAAGCAGGAGTCAGAGATATGGTAACAGAACTTGAAGACTTTTTTAAGAAAAAGGTGGAAGCTAAAGTGGAGTATTTGGCAATAGAAAAATCCAAAATCCAAGACTTGCTGTTGTGGATCAAAAATCTATATAAGAAGATTACAAGGCGGTGGCTTCACAGCAAAAACAGATACTTCATAAGCTTGGAGATGGTGAAAGCAAAGGTACATTGCTTTAGAAAGAGGATGAGAAATTGGAAAATTCTTGTGACAAGATTGTAAATGTAGAAGAGTTATTGATCCTGCACAGGATGGGGACGTACAGTTCATTTTTGGCCGCACAACTATGGTTTTGTTGGTTCTCTTTTTTATAGTCCAACTAGTACTTCATTTAATCACAATTCATTCACGTTCTTCTTTCAAATTGTCAATTACATCTTTTTCCACATAAACTTAGTATTAAATTTTGAATAGAAATCAATAAAGAAATTAATTACATTATTTATCTTAAATAAATACATTATTTGCATTAAAAGAATACATCATTTCAAAATAAAAAATTGACAAATTTTTTTGGATAAAAATCATTTTAAAAATAAATTACATCATTTATAGTAAAAGAATACATTATTAAGAACAAGAAAAATAATCATTGCTAAAAAATACATTATTTAAAGTAAAAGAATACATCATTTCTAAACAAAGAAAATCATAAAGTTGGCACATTTTTAAATAGAAGTCATTAAAAAATGAATTACATCATCTACGAACAAAAAAAATTGCTAAAAAATAATATATTATTTCTGCAAAAAATAATACATCATTTACAATAGATGAATGCATCATTTAAGAACAAAAAAATGAATATATTATTTGTGCAAAAAAGAATACATTATTTATAATATATGAATACATTATTCACAATAAAAGAATACATCATTTCATACTGAGATTATTAAATTTTTACACAATATTTTTAATGGCAGCACTGAACTCTGTACGAAGAGTAATTTTAAGGAAATGCATTAATTCTAAGAAAGAGTCCAGTTCTCCAACAACTATAATTTCAACCACTCCTGTTCACTGTGATTGCATTTCTAATACAATATCAAACTTATTTCTTCTTTGAATCACAACGAACAATACATCTTTGTGATTGTTTGATATTCAGGAAAAAGATAGCAGTTCTCTATTCCTCAACACTTGGTAATTTGCCACTCAATCTCTATTTCACAAAATGGAGAGACCATTTAAATATATCGTCAATATCATTGCGGCCGATGACTTTATAGACAATAATACGAACACCTTCTCTGCATTACCAAACACTCATTTCCATTTTAGAGAGAATTCTTCCACCACCTCAGCGAGTAGTTGGGACGTCATGACATTTGATGGGTTGGTGCCACCATGATGCGGCGCGGGGCAAAAAGAACACCAAAGAAGCGAATCATCAATGCTAGAGATAAATTGACTATGAAAGTTTGTTAGCAATGGTGGAGTGGACGAAAAAGCTCAAAATTTGAAAATTCATCTTGCTTAATGCAATCTCCGAAATGCAGCGCCGATCTCAAATCCTATATCAATTTCAGCAGCGCATTCAGAGGAGGATGACGTCGACAATGCTTAGATATATTTAATGTAATTAATTAAATTTAGGAAATATTGGTTAAAAACTGGGTTAAAATTAAGGGTGGCAATTTTTGATCCGATCCGATAATCCGACACGAATCCGCACGATAATAACGGATACGGATTGAGGCTTATCGGATATGGATTCTTATCGGATCGACACGATAAGGACATGAAAATTTTAGATCGGATTCGGATTGAATACGGATCGGATCGGATAATTCATTAAATGGATCGGATTCGGATCGGATACGGATATCCGTTAATAAATTAATAAAAATTATTTATTTTTTTAAAAAAATAATTAATTAATTGATTTTCATATATTAATATAGATTTAAAGTTCTTTAAAAAACTCAAATCTCTTGGTTCTTCATTGTTCGTGTCCCATTTTATTAATTCACCACCAAAAAAATGTATTTATTTATCTATTAATTATATTTTTTAATATTTATTTTCTTCTACTATCAAAATTTAATAACTTTGTTTTTTTCTCAACTTCAAGTTTTCAATTAAGGTGTATCAACAGATTAACTAACAGGTGAGATCTTAAATTTTAATGTTGATGAAAGTATTCTCATTCATTGTCTCAACTATTTCAATATCACCATGATAGATTAAAAGTATTTATTATAAGTTATTTTATTTGTTATAAATCTTAAAGTTTTAATTAATATTTTTCTCCCCCAAAATTGTAAGTGGAGTATTGACAACTAAGGTGAAAGATTGATCAGTATTTAGAAATGAGCATGTTTGATCACTAGAATTGGAATTTAAGATTTAATAATGTATCTTCGGATATTTGATTGAGAATTTTAGTTTCTAATGAAGTTACAGTTTTATTTATTTATCAAACACATTATTTGAACAATCAAATATGAATATTTTGTATTATCTTATCAAATTTTTATTGAATTATAATTGTGTTTATTGAAACGGATTCGTATTGAATTAATCCAATTTGGATTCTTATCGGATCGGATATATAACGGATCATTCGGATTGGATACTTATTGGATCCTTAACGGATACGGATCAGATTCGGGCGGAAACGAATTTGAGCTTAACGGATCGGATACGGATACGGATTTTGATTTTTCTTAACGGATCGGATACGAATTTGACCTTAACGGATTGACACGATAAGGATCCAATCCGCACGAATTGCCACCCCTAGTTAAAATATATGAATAGAGTTAGATTCTTCTCACAATAAAAAATTATAAGACCGTCTCATTTGAGAATTTGTTTAAATGAAAATTTGCCAAGTAATCAAGTATAATTTATAAAGCAATCAAACACGAATGAAAATTATGCATAATTTCTCAATATTTGATATTTTAATCTCTACCATTTATACTATCAATCATATGGCTGATATTCATTTCTATTTAACACAAACTTTAATTTTAACACTTATTACAACTCTCTCTATATATATACAATATTGATAATAACTTCTACAATAATTATATTAATATAACGATAATAAATTTTAAAAAAAATAAATATATTTTTGAACAACTATGTAATATATCATTTTAATAATTATATGTTAAATTTATAAGAAAATATATCAAATACTTGGTGTAAAACTAGATATAGTTATAAAAAAGAATTGATATATAGTATAGCTTAAAAAGGTAAAAGAAGCAAATGTGGGTTATAGATAGTCATTGTATGGAGGCGAGTGTACAACGACTATGTAATGTAATAGCGCATGAATACATTCAAAAAGCGTCTAAGAATCAGGAGCCCTGCGAGCATAGCCCAAGACCATCACGAAATCCTTGGCAGATGACCCAATTGTGGTCTTCACCCTCTCTCTATCACTTGTTTGAAGCCACAGATCCACCAGGTTGTTCAGAGTTAGCGTGGGGATCACCGTCTGCCCCATGCATTTTATGTCAACCTGCACACCTATCTACTCAGATGCTTCTTTTTGTGTATATATATCAAAAGAAACACAACTCAATTCTAACCTCCACATCATTTGTAAGATCCAACTTCCTCTTCAGGTACTTCTGAATGAAAGAAACTGGTATGCTTCCATCCCTGTGATTGTGAATACATACACACCCGTAAATGGAAAAAAAATGAGAATTCAATTCACCCATCTTTGTCACTGTAATATTGAATGAATAAGGCAAACGAATATTTCAGGTTTAGGTAACTTGAATCCACCACCCTGGTATAAAGTATAAACCACAATACTATGGAAAGACAGTCGAAAACTGGTGGTAACTAAAAAGTCAAGCTTAAACTTTCGGCCGCATTTCCATAGTATATGTACATCCTAGTCGATTATACCATTACAGAAAAGACAGTCGAAAACTGGTGGTAACTACAAAGCATGATATGTCAGTCTAGAAAAGTGGGATATAAAGCTAATAATCCAACAGTTATGAGTCAAACTATATAGTTAACCATGCACAAAGTGCATCTAATTATTCATCTGAATTATCACCCAAAGCATCAGATCAGATGAGGTCCAACAGGCAATGTGATTAAATAAGATCATCACCATCAAGTCCCCAGCTAGAATGGGTATTTCATGAATCTAGAGAGAGAGAGAGTTTATCAACAACTGCAATTGATGACTTAATTTTGAGAAAAAGGTTTGGGGGCATAAGGACAACTTGCAATGTGCAGAAGACACTGATGCTGTAAGATTATAGGACAGAGCAATTAGCTTTTTGCATCCAAGCTCCATAAGAATTCATAAATGAAATCCTATATTATTCCTAAGCAAATTGCTCCTAATCTAGGCACAATAAAAGAACTTTAAAACAGTAAATAGATCCATTGCTGCCAAGATATGTTGAGTATGTTTTAAACTATATATGATGTCAAAGCAGATTCACAAGATAAGGGGGAAAAGTTTACCATACTACAAGAAATATACATGTTTAGCGATTTTAAAGGTATTGAATACTCATTTCATTAGTTCCCAAGTAACATGATCAAGCCAAGTTAATATACAAAATTTTGCTAAGACGCTTCAAACAATAACTACATGTATATCTCAAGAGATTAACACGGTATGAAAGAAAGATAATAACCAATTAACTAGGACAACTAATAACTAGACACTATTTCATCAAACTGGCATAGAAACATAATACTGCAAATCCTAAAAGCATGTAATTGCAGAGAACAAAAAGGAAAAGAAATTCAGACAAAATATCTCATTTCCATGCATAAGACTTAAGAGACTAAAATGGGAATCTTAATGGTTGATGACAAAACAGAAGCATTACATTGAACAGCTAGAACAACAAAATATTATAGAACTTACTTTATTCTCAAATAACTAGCTGAAATCTGAGGCAAGGATGCTGGATCTCCCTCCCTGAAAATTTATTTTAGAAATCAGATGCATCAGTAAATAACCTAGTTTTGTCCTAAGAATCGACATTAGCTACTTACAGTTCATTAGAGGCCACCAAAGAAAACCAAATGGGATAATTTCTTCTGTCAAATTTAGCAGTGGAAGCATCTAGCACAACCTGAGGTGGAACCCTGAAATTTCCAAAATCATGTGCCTTCTGCCGGACTCTTCGTAGCTTCTTCGGCCTCTCAGTTTCTGGAAGGGTATGGTCGCTACCATTCTTCTCGTCTTTAACTTTAGATTTTTTCCTCTGTTCCATATTTTTGGTTTTCCGGAGAAGACCTTCCTTCTCATAAGGATTCTGCTCTTCCAATTTTACATGAGAATCTTGTGTGTTGAACTTAGAGGACTTGCTCCGATTTGCTGCTTCAACCAAGCAAGTTAAAGGCTTCCAGAGATCAACTTTTCCTTCCCAATGTTCAGGACCATTCTCTCTTTCTTTTTCAGGAATATGATTAGATAGCTCACCAGCAGACGTGTTCTGCAACAATATCAGTAAGCATGCAAATTGGTACATGGAACATATGCAACAAGTTCATCAAAAGTTCAAAGGAGCTGATGTCTGGTGTTCACAATCTTCTAAACTATGCATACCTGCCTATTATTCTGAGTAGGCTTGTTCAACATCTCTTGCGAGCTTGAACTCTCAGGTTGGTCCTCAACAGAATTCATAACAGGTTTTTCTATGGTAAAGCTGGATCCCTTTGATGCTTTTCTAGCAATGGATTTTGATCTTCTTCCAGTCATGCCAACCTGTGTTGATACTCTGGGGGTACTGACCACCAATGATGAAAGAGATCTTTCCTTTCTCTTAGCAGGCAATGCTACAGGTGTCACTACCTCAGGTGCCTTAACCTGTATCCTCTTATGAGGAAATATTTTTGCCCTCACATCTTGCAAATTATGATCCGGCCTGGTAAAAAAAATACCAATGTATCAGTGAAATGATAAGAATATCCTTAATTTACTTTAAAAAAACAGAAATCTGCATGAACTACTAGGTAGGAACATAAGTTTAAGAAGGTAAAAGGCTAGTGGGAATAACACAGATAGAAGATAGTAAAATGTAAGAGATAACACTGATGGAGACAATCATAATTCTGACAGAGCTTTCAGAGTATACTTGAAGTATTCACCCACCATGACCATCTAGGAATTAGAAATTCAAGCATAATAATTCACTGGCAGGCATGAGTTTCCACGTACAGCGTAGGGAAATAAAGACTATAGTGTGCTTTTCTTGCAAAGTTAAGCAGAAGTAACTATATCAAGTAATAAATCAAAACACTGACCTCAACTTTTCCAATGGTACACATCCCAAATCGATATTGCATATTGGACAACATTCCATTTCCTCATCTGAAAGTTTCTTGTATATGCATTTCCTGCAAACTGTACAACATCACAGAATAGAATATCAGGTACCTCATAAACAATTTTTTGAAAATAAAAGTATATAAGCACAAAACTTTATGGGCGAGAAAAGCATTCACCATCAAATTGACATGAACAGATGCACCAGAAAAAAATTTATTGGCATAAAACATAGTAAATTTACATGTCCTGACTAATCATACGACAGGCAACATGTTGTGGACAGATAACAAATTTAAGAGATTATTACCAGAAATCCCCATCTTTTTTAAAGTCTAAACAACATCACAACAATAAGCCACCCATTGTCAGTTGGTCCATTCATGTTTTAATGAATAATTCTTGACACTTGTCGCAAGCTTTGGAAAACAGCTCTACCAGATCTAGCGATCATAAGTAGTATGTGACAAAAGAAATCTTTCAACTAAATCAAGAAATTCCCAAAACCACCTATAGTTCGAGATAAAACAAGAGAACAAGGAAATTAATTTCATGTCTTTCCATTCAATTCACCAGCATTCACATTTCATACATCAACACTAAACAAACAAAATTTCTTACGCGTGGAGCTTCATCCCACTCAACGAACAAAATCAGTATGCCTCGAAAGAAGAGACAAAGCCCTTTCCAAAACCACACAAATAAAAGCTCGTAAAACCGAAAATCACAAGCAACCCACCAACACATCTGAATACCCAGATCAACAACACGCAATCAGCACCACGAAAACCCAGATGCCATCAGAAAACCCAGGTCAAAAAGGGCATACTCAAACCCAAAAAAAAAAAAAAAAAGAATCAAAACCGCCCACGATTTACGACTAAATCACAAATCCAAGACGATTACAAAAAAATAATAATGAGTAGGTGAGCAGCGGCTCGCTCACAGGTGTGGAGGCATTCGATAATAGTGGTGGCGTCGCGGAAGAGCTTGTGACAGAGAGGGCATGTCATGCATGGCGCCACCGCCTCCCTCCTCACCTCCACCACCTGGTGCGACATCGTAATATCCAATTCACCCAATTCAACGGAACAACAACAGTCACAACCGCGCTCGAACCCACGTTATCTTATGCGGTGCATGTAAGCCCCCCAACGCGCACGAGAGTGGGATTTACGTCCGTATCCTTTCTCTCTCTACTCCACCTGCATTAAACCCATAACCCAAACCCCACAATTACCATCACGGACGCATTTAAGCATGAGCTCAGGAGATAACAGGACGAGGAGATGAGCAAGGGAAGGAATAATTGAGAAGCAGATTTGAGATGAATCTGCAGCTACAAAACCTGCAAATCGAGCAGTGATTTGGGCAAACGAGAACGTGGGGCCGTGGGATGAAGGCTGAAGAGGTGCCGCCTTGTGGATGATCTGTAGGTCTGTGTGTGTGAGTGCGGGGGAGGAGCCGAAATCGAGATACAGAGAGGAGAGAGAGAGAAACAAGAGAGAGAAGGGCTTCGCTTTGTTGTGACAATCAGCATGAACCAAAATATAAAGACTTTTGAATTGTATGTAATTTTTTTTTTCTTTTATAATATTTTTACCATTTTTAGACAAAATAATAATTAAAAAAATAAGAATAAAGGTGCAGTGACGCTGATAAAACGAAAACACTCGTAAATTAAATCAATTTTTAATATTCCTTTTTTAAATCACTCACACGGTACAAATATTCACCTATCACACCCTTTCATACTTTTTTTTATTTTCTAATTTAAATAAATAGGAAAAGACATATTTTTAACCGTTGTATCTTATTTGCACAAATTAGACATAACCACATCGTGTCAGCTCAAATTTATTAAGTTGTTATGATATGCCCTAAAGCTATTATTATGAATTAATATAAATAATTGAGATTCGATACTAAAAATAAAATTTATATTAATTAAAAATAAATATGAGCACTTGGGTTGGTTGAACACATAAATTGTCGATAAAAATATTAATTATTAAAAAATAAATACAACTTTCTTTTAAGTATAATAAAAAGAATGGATCTCTAAGACAGTACGGAATAAGATTACATTGAGCATATTTTGATGGGAATGTTATCAAAATATACATTTTTTACTATTGATATATTTCATGCATTGAAATTATGTATTTATAAAAGTACATAATTTACTAAGGTTAAATACATTATTTACATGAATGAAATATATCATTAGTTAAAATATGTATTCCGTTTAGAATGTTCTTGGCATAAAACGCATTCTATTGTAATATCTCACGACACACATCAGACACAAAATAATTAAACATAATAATATTTTAAGCATCATATGAAACAAACAAAAATTGTAAATTGTAAATAGGTTTTGATTTGGACCATTAATTTGATATGCGTAAACTCATTCATATATAATAATACAATAATTTTAACATCGGATCTACTTCCTATATATTTATTCAGTTAACTTCAAACTCATTCATTCTACCAATATTAGAGAGGAGTTTTAAAAAAAAATGAATACTTCTAAGTATAACCAGCCCCCAAAGTATATGATGAAATCAAAGTGATTCCTACTCATCCCATCTCAATTGGAAAGAAGAGGTTCAAAATCACAACCAATTCCATTTTCAAATCCTATTGTAGATGCATCTATCCATTCCACATGCCACAATAATCCTACAACAAAATGAGAGGTCTAAGAGAGAGACATAATTGTCTGCATTCATTACTCTTAATTTCAGTGAGTACAAAATTTAATCAAAGAAACATGATCATATATTATGTGGAATGCCAAAAATATATGTCTTTATTGAACCTCTTAGAAGTTCTCAAGTTATTCATCATGAAATGGTTAAGTAAAGATTGAGGGTTGGTGTGTGAATTGTAATTTTACCAAACTCATTTCAAAGAAATCAATTGAGGTAGTCAAATGTGTTACCCACAAGAATTTCTCATTCACAAATTTATGTCCAAATTATTGGTATAAGTAATACTAATACCACAACTTATATACATTGGGAATTATTAGTTATAACTTACAAAAATGGATGTATAACTTTAAATAAGGTGCTTAGATAAATTAATTATCTATAATCAACATGCCATGTGTGATCAAAATACAATTTAGGTGGTATGATAACACAAAAATGTATCAAGAAACTAACAAGTGTTGGCTCCCTGACTTGAAAAATCGAACCGAACTGATAAAATTTAGTTTTAAGAAGCAACAAGTCCCTTGTGGCGAGCATAAGAAATCATCCACAGAAACAGGGATCCACAAACAACTAGGGTAACCATGACCACCTGCAACCAAAAAAAATAAAATTAAATAATTTATTATAATTAGAAAGAAATTAATATTTCAAATAAATAAAATGAAATACCCATTTGAATAGGTAGCCATGGTCTTCCCTCCATGGATATTTAATATTCATTCCAAAAATGGCAGCAGCTAAAGAATACACAGCCAAACACACTGTGCCTGAGCTCAGAAACAGCTCCAGCTGCACTTGAATGAAAACCAAATAACCGTCTTAACCAACCGCGATGAAATAAAATACGAGGTTGAAATAGAAACCCCGGACCTGAATCAGCTGATTCCGGTGATTATCCAGCTGCATCAAACAACACCAGCATCAGATTCTCAGATGCAAATACTAGTTGTCATCATTTTGTTACCTGAATATTGATGTAATCTTCTGTATCATCGATGTATTCTCTCAACTGCAGAAACCAAAAACAAATAAATAAATAACAATGAAAAGATGAGAAAATCTTGCTAACTAATCAAACAAAAAACAATAAGTGGCATATACAGTGGTCAGCTTGTTCATGGTGCTCTCAATTTGCATGAAGTAAGCCTGAAAAAACGCAACAGAAAGAGGCGATCAATGAATCAAGAAACGAAGCTCTAATGGTTGCATAAACTGAGTGCAAAGGAAAACAACCTCGAGCAGCATCTCAAGTTCATCAACATTGTTCTCGGTGTCAGTGTTGGTTGGTGTAATGCTTGTGGATTTTCTTGATCCTGTTTGGGGAGATTCATCGTCGTGCCAGAAGTCCGTGGAGACGGAGGCTGACATGGCCATCTTTCTCGAAAGATAGAGGTCGGCCATGTCATCATCGTCGTCCAGAAGCTGTTCTAGCTCATCCCTTACCTACAAACAAGCTCACTCAGAGGAGTTCAACTATGGAGTCCTGTCCTAGTTTCCAAGGCTTAAGACACGCGTACTTTTTGAACCCGGCTAGTCAATCTTGTCATGGAACTCTTCATCTTGCGGACACGATCTAAGTTTCCACTATTAGTCTGCACATACAAACATCTTTGCAGATCACAAGATGGCCTTTTTCAGACCAAGGAATTTGTATCAGACAGTGTGTGAGTACCTTAGCAGTGAGCTCATCCAATGCAGGATAAGCAACAATCTCCAGCTCTCTAGTTTGTGCATCAAGGGAGGTACACACACTCTCTAACGCTACTTCTAGTGCTCGAAATTCGAAGGGGGAATCTAGCATGATTTCATCAAAACAATGTAGATCACCAACAGAAAAAGATGCAATGTGGAAACAGTTTGGTGGAATCATACGAGATTCATCATTCATTTACTGAAATTGAAAGCACTACAAGTAGCATGATTTCACCAAAATCAAACAACAACAAAAATGCAATGCAAAAGAGTCTGTAATCTTGAAGAAAGTACTCATGTATCAGACCAGTTCCTTCAGCAGCCTCAACTTCACCACTGCGAGGTTCCTCTTCTTCTGCTTCACCACGACAGACCCCCAAAGGCAGTCTCCTCTGGAGCTCCTCGACAATTGGGGCAACATTATCATCAAGAGGATCCCTCAACAACACCTAGAGAGAGAGAGAAAACACATTGGCTTTCTACTTGGATGATATCATCATATTCATATAAAGATCAAGATTGGCTCAAAACCCCAAGTGACAAATCAAACAAACTCACCTCATCAGTGGTTATAATCGCCTTGATATGCTGCAATCAATCAAAGAAATTACCAAGAAGCAAGAAAGAAAGAAATCAAGAAAGCCGATGAGAAAGAGTTACTTCCAAATTGAGAACAATGGCTCTTTCTCTGACAAGAATGGCAGAAGGGTAAGACAGCAGAGGGTCGAGAATCCGGAGGTCTCTGCCATTAATCTGCACCCTTCTCATGATTTCAAACTTATCCAAATCCACAATCATCACCTGCCCGCTGCTGTCCAACACCATCCAATTCCTCGAAACCGCACCTTTCTTCTTGAGCGACATCTCGATTTCTGCACCAAACCCATCACCCTGCGCCATCTAATTTCTCACAATTTCTTTTTTTTTTGTAAAATTTTTTACTATTCGTTAGAGTGAAGTGTAGTAAAAAACTGAATGAATTGTTGATATATTGTGGGAGGTAGGAGAGATTGAGGGATGATTGAGAATAAGAGTGGATGGAGGGGCCATTGATGTTACCGATGTACGTTAATTGCATGGTTGTCCACTCACCATTGCAATTCCTTTTTAACACTTCATTGTTTTTAAGTGAGATTTCTTACACTTTTACATTTCTTGTAACCACCATTCATATTAATCTAAACAGTTCATGTCAAAAAAGTTTCAAAAATTCAATTTTGTATATAAAAAATAAAAATGGAAGATAATATAATAAAATTTAAAGGAGAAAAGGTCGGCCTAAGGATAAGAGAAAGCAGAAGCGGTGGCATCCCATACATATGTTCATGAAGAGTCTTTTTCAAATTTCATTTGGAGAGCCTTTTTTTGGTCCAAAACCGATATGTCCAACCATAATAATCCTGGTTTAAAATTTTGTCTTTTTAAGTAACCGGTCTGTTGGGAACCGCCAACTTAACATAAGTTTGTTCGCTTTGGATCAAAGCACTCACGGTTTTGCATTTGGGTATCACTGTCCCAAAATGCCTCATACTAATCGAGTTGGGTGGACTCTTATATACAAGGAATTTCATCCTTGTTTCTCCGATGTGAGACATGGGCTTGCCACACCCAACAATCCTCCCCTCAAACCCAAGGACCACAATCTCGTGTCCTTCCCCTCGATTAAAATTCATCTTACACCGCCGCCTGACCATCACTGTCAGGAAGCTTTCGACACAAAGCACCCATTGTATCGAGGTTTGTTGAGGGCTTCCTCCCCTCGAGCCTTGATCCGTCTCAACTCATCTTGCACCGCCGTAAACCAACGGGACCCGCCGTCTGACCCCCTACAATATCAGGAAGCTTTCGACACAAGGCACCTGGAGACGATCCCCGCTCGAATTGAGGGCTTCCCACATTCACTCCAGAGTCCACCACCACCCCGGTCCCCCAAACCCTGCTCGAACTAGGGTACCACGTGTTTGCTCCACGTTCACCGCACCAATTTGTTGTGAATTGAAGCGATTGCAGACACAAATAACTAACAGAAAATAAATAACACAAAGAATTATAGTGGTTCGAGCGTAAGCTCTACGTCCACTCTTCAAGCCTCATCGGTGATGATTTTATTATGGTGAAGAAAATACAAAGTATGACAATTACAATTGGTGGGGAGGAGGAGTATTTATAGGGAGATATTCCTAAACACATAAGCAATATAAAACCTAAATATGTTAAGATATATCTAAATCTAAATCTATATAAAATAGATTTATTCCTATCCAAATCCTATACTGATAAGGATAAATCTTGTTCAACAAGGAAACAAGATATACACCATATCTTTTTCATATCTATCCAACTCGATCAGCTCCTAGAGTAATATTGAGACTACTCCAACAAAAATAATTGAAATGAAATGAAAAAAAAGGAAAGTGGAATAATTAAAGTGAGACTGAGGGAGTACTAATTATCCACTTTACATATATACTTGTATTTTTTTGCTAAGTGAGTCTACATTCCGACATAAGAAAATAAGTTCAATCCTTAGCTTTGTATAATTTAAGATAGTGTATATATTCAAACGAAATGTTGAACATGTTGGATTAAATTTTTAAAAAAAACGCAATTTATTTATAATATAATCGAACATTTACTCTAAAAAAAAGCATTATTTCTCAATATTTTATTATTCAATTATTTAATAATATATAAAATTATCATGTGTTAAAAATTGTTGGCATTTTTTTAAAAAAAATATACAATTTGATATCAAAATAAATAAATGGAAAATAAAATTTCCATCTTTGTTAGAAGAATTACAGCCATTATAAATGCTAAGACTATGTTTATCAACAATCAACCAACCTTTTTAATATTTAATTAATTTTGCTTTCATTCATATCACTCAACCCAACCACAATAATTTTAGGAAGTTTATCTGTGACCATCCAACCATCCAACCACACAACTATGTATAATTTTTTTATTTTGATTTTATTTAAATCAATTTTTAAAACAAAAATGCTATTTATAATTGACTTAATAAAAAATCTGAATTCAAACGGATAATATTATAGAATTTGTTGTTATTTTTTTTTAAAACAATGAAATGCCCAACATTTCGAATTTCTGATTTGAAAACCAAAAAATAAGGATATTTACATAATTTTTGTTATATTGTACATTTTTTTTATAAGAATTGATATATTTTACATGTCAAATAGTAAAAATTGCTATTTCAAAATTTTCCTCTTTTTAAGGTTGGTGGTCGACCTTCACTTACAATTTTTACACTATTTTTTATTTTTTTAGAAAAATTTAATTTTGCTGATTTGGTGGTTGATTTGTGGGTAAAAAGTTGTTATTTCTAGTCTAAGTGCAAGAAAAAGGAAGACCTCAATCAGCAAAAAATGGCGAAGACTCTTACGGTAGTGTGGTGCAGCAGCATTTCCCACTGCCATTAAACCTCCATGAGAGCTGAGATCCGTGGAGAAGGAGGTGGCCGGTCTTAGTCTGAGAAAAAGGTTAGAGATGGGAGATGAATCAGCTTCATGCCATGATCCTCATTGTATCATCTCTGTGGGGAAATATATATTGTATTTCACTCAATAAAAATAATATACAATACATGTATTTATAATTCAAAAAAGAGAATCTAATCTATGTGAATTGAAAATATATAAGATAAACATAAATCTAATTATACAAGATATGATATATATTATGAATATATCTCAAGACCTCCCGCAAGCTAAGACGAAGATAGTCGAAGCTTGGAACAAAAGTAGTCGAATAGCTTTCTAGATAAGCTCTTGGTGAAAATATCTGCAATTTGATCTTCTCAGGGAATGAATCTCGTGCAAACTGATTTGAAATGACAAATTCCCGAACAAGATGGTAATCAATATCGATATGCTTGGCGCGCTTGTGAGAAACCAGGTTTTGAGTGAGAAATAATGCACTCGAATTATCAGAATAGATGCATGGAGGCGAGGTGAGTGACACATGCATATCACGTAGTAAATTGAGAACCCATAGAACCTCGGACGTTGTATTCGCAATAGCACCCGATTCACAACTCAAACGCGATACTATCGGCTGCTTCTTGGCGCTCCAGGGAATAACGTTTGGTCCAAGACATAAAGAATATCCATAAGTGGAACGTCGAGTATCCGGACGCGAGCCCAATCGCCAATCAGCGTCGGAGTAGCCGTGCAATTCCAAAGAGCCGCGCGTAAACGTGAGACCGAAGTGGACAGTACCCTTCAAGTAGCGAAGCATTTGTTTTAAACCCTGAAAGTGTTCAATCGTCGGAGATTACTGAAACTGACTCGTTGTGTTGACGGAGTAGGCGAGGTCCAGGCGAGTTATCGTGAGATACTGCAACGCACCAAGCAGCGAGCGGTAGACAGTTGGATTCTCAAATGACGGGCCATCCTTGGCAAAAGTAACGCTGGGAGAAAAGGGAGTAGAAACCGGCTTGGCGTACAACATGTCCACCCGTTTCAATATGCCCAAAGCATACTTAGTCTGGGTGATCTTCAATTTGTCGTCCAGATAAGTAGCCTCGAGACCAAGAAAATAACCTAGTCGGCCATGATTCTTTGTAGAGAATTCAGAATTAAGACGGGACATGAGAGCCGAAATAGCAGGAGCATCATTACTTGTAATAATAATATCATCGACGTAAACCAGGAGATAGATCAAGATCGGCCTCTTGATGAAGACAAATAAAGAAGTACCCGCAGTGCTGCAAAGAAAACCCAAAGATAAGAGAAACTACCGAAATCGCTGGTACCAAGCCCGGGGGTTGTTTTCTGAAGTCGACAGACATGAGAAGGACGATGTGGATCAATGAAGCCAGGGGGTTGTTCCATGAAAACCGGAGTGGATAAAACCCCATTTAAGAAAGCATTCTTGACGTCTAACTGATGCAGTGGCCAAGAGTTCATAACAACGATGGAAATGACAATACGAACAGTAGAAGCTTTGGCAACGAGACTGAAGGTATGAGTGAAGTCAAACCCAAGAACTTGGCTAAACTCTTGAGCAACTAATCGGGCTTTGTATTTATCAACCGAGCCATCGGCTAAAAGTTTGGTGAGATAGACCCATTTTGATCCAACTACATTTGTATTAATCGGCTGTGGAACCAACACCCAAGTTTTATTTGAGTTAAGGGCAGTCATTTCATCTTTCATGGCAGCCGTCCATTTGGGAACCTTGAGAGCGGTTTTTATCCCGCGAGGTTCAGGCAAGAGCTGTAGATACAGAGTATACAGAAATCAAATTAATGTCAAGCGGATAACGAGGTTTGAAAATACCCGATTTGGCGCGCATCTGCATGGGATGATGGCTGATGGATTGATCAGCTGGTGGTGGATCAGGATTGTTCACGGGATGTGTCGGAGGGTCAGCAGGGGGTGCAGGAGGTGGTTCAGCTGAGATGCAAATCGAACATGGACCGGAGGAAGAGGAAGGCGGAAGATGTGTGTTGGAGGACCGAGTGGATGTGATAGAGGGGAACGATGGTGTGTCAAAATAGGACGTGAGCTTGAGGCGTGAGAGTGGAGTTGAGGAGATATTTGTGGAGAATGGAAAGTGTGTCTCGTCAAAACGGGCATGTCGGGTAACATAAACACAAGAGGTAGCAGGATCTAGACACCGAAAACCCTTGTGATGTGAACTGTACCCGACAAAGACACAAGGAGCACTATGCGGTTCTAACTTATTCTTAGTGTAACCACACAAGCAGGGAAAGACTCAACACCCCCAGGTTTTCAGATTAGCGAAAGAGGGAGAGGCCTTATAGACTAGCTCAAATGGAGATTTATTTTGAAGAAGAGGAGTAGGCAAGCGATTTATGACGTACACGACAAAACTAAAAGCATCTACCCATAGAGAAGAAGGTGTGGCCGAGTGGAATAGCAAAGAAAGACCCATCTCTCTGATGTGTCCATGTTTGCGCTCGGCACAATCGTTTTGGAAAGGGGTGTAGGGACATAATATGAGATGGTGAATGTCGTGTGAAATGGAATTTTAGACGTAAGTTTGTAAATTCCGCACCACCATCACTTTGAAATTTCTTAATTTTACGTGAAAGTTAATTTTTAACAAATGCGTGAAAATTAAGAAAAACGTCAAAGAAATCGGACTTGGCACGGAGAGGATAAAACCAGGTAAAACAAAAAAAATCATCTATAAAAACTGCATAATAACGAAAACCAAAACTGGAGGTGATAGGGGTAGGTCCCCAAAGATCATAATGAATAAGCTCTAAGACATGTGACGCTCTACATTCAGAGATAGATAAAGGTAAAAATGGGAACTTTTTGCTAACTGACACGACGTACAAACTGTAGATGACCTAGGGGAATTGGTACTGGAAATTAAATGAAGACTATTCAAGAGACTAATTACTCTATGAGCTGTATGGTCGAGATGGCAATGCCAGATGTATGGTCGAGATGGCAATGCCAGACATCAGACGAGACTCGGGGAAGATGAGTGTGAGCGAGAGCAGTGAGGGCAGAGACAGGGTTATGAAGCACATACAACCCATGCTTACACTCGTCGGTGGCTATTATCTTTCTTGTATGCCACGAGTGTATTTAAAACTGCACATCAGTAAAAAGCACATTAACGGGATAGTCATGAGTAAGCCGACTAATGGATAGGAGATTCTTCGTAATAGTAGGCACACCAAGAATATTGTTTAAAGATAATGAGTGCGACAAACGTAAAGAACCAATATGAGAGATACGAAGACAATCACAGTTACCGATGGCGACTTGGTCAGAACCAAAGTAGTCGGAGACGTTGTCAAGAGTGGAAGAATCATGAGCTATATGAGCAGAGGCGCCCGTATCCAAATACCAGTCAGATACCAAAGAAGGGGAGATGGAATAGTTAGCCGTGAAAGCCTCAGCCAATTGCGCCATGTGTGGGGGGCGCGAGTTGCGATCGAATGAGCGGTCTAAGCGCTTGAGGCAGTCGAATGTGTCGTGGTCGGTTTGACGATAAAAATAATACCAAGGGGTTCAACATTTTTTGTTGTTGTTGCCCTTGGATTTTCTGCGGCCACAAGACTGATTCGAACCCTGATCGTGAGAATTGGACTGATTTGTCGCATGGAAAGCCACCGATGGTGAAAATGCGGCTGAACCGGAAGACTTAAAAAATAACTCATGGCTAAGTGCTCTGGCAAGAAGGGTGTCAAAGTCCGGAAGGGGTTCTTGAGCCATCTGAGCTGCTGTGAACGTCGAGAATGAAGGACAGAGGCCGCGCAGGAACCAATGAGACTTGTCGGAGACGTCGATGGAGCGACCAATGGCGGAAAGCTGATCGCAGATACTCTTGAACCGGCGGCCGTAATCTGCGACAGGAAGGTCACCCTGCTTCATGGATAGGAGGTCGTCTTTTAGGCTAAGTTCTCAAGCCTTGGAGCGATGACTGTAGGATCGAGGTAGAGCATCCCACACGTCACGAGAAGTAGAACAATTGATAATCACCGCCATAGACTCCTCAGTCAACGTCGAGACAAGGAATAACTTGATCAGCTGGTCTCGAGAATACCATTGCGTGTATTCAGGATTTACTCCGGTGGTGGAGGGAAGGGTGCGCGGCGGGGGCTGAACAAAGCCATCAACATACGACATGAAGTTCTGTGTGATAAGTAAGAGCTCGATTTGAGCGTGCCACAGCATGTAATTATAGGACGTGAGTTTGATGTTCACCATGTGTATGATGGTAGACAGCGGAAGGGTCGGCAAGTCGCCGGGGATGGCAAGCGCAGCCATGAATGCCGATGCGAAAGAATGGAGGAAAAAAGATAATTAGGGTTTGACCAAGATTTTGGCTGATACCATGTGGGAAAATATATCTTGTATTTCACTCAATGAAAATAATGTACAATACATATATTTATAATACAAAAAACAAAATCTAATCTATGTGAATTGAAAAGATGTAAGATAAACATAAATCTAATTATACAAGATATAATTTATATTATGAATATATCGCAAGAATCTCATTTTTCTTCCCATAGACTTGAAAGAAGTGCAATGGCAATGATCCTTCACGGAACGGGTGTTCTCATTAGTTAAATATTCAAGAATGCTAAATAATAATCTTGTACTCAGGCCTGATCTCAATAACCCACACAGGTTCTCTTTCTTTGTTCCCAGAGCTCTCTATTCTGGGTCCATGTCCTCCTCATACATGAAGACAACCTTTTATTCCCCAACCTATTTCCCTAGCTTCGTCCTTCCCAAACTCAAACCGGTGAATGCAATGGACCAAAGCAAAATCTCTCCAACTTCTTCATCTGTTTCCCCTACTCAATTTCTAATACTTCATCATTCTCCTTCAGCCCTTTCCTTCTCTTCTTATTAACCCTTTCTTAAGGTGCAATCTCATCTTTCTTTGTCACCTTTTTTCTTCCAATTCCCTACCTCTTTAGTGGAAAATTAAGCTCATCATTGCTGTTATGACCCAAAAATGAGTAAGTCCATTTTAAAGTCCATCAAAGAAGAAAGCTCAAAGAAGAAGCACAAAAATACAAAATAAATACTGTAAGGCAAACTCTTCGATCAATTACTTTCCAGACCGAACTACTTCTGGGCCGAATTGTTTATGAGCCGAACTACTGGACCAAGTTGTTCGAAGAGCCGAACCACTTTTGGGCCAAAGCACACTGTTCGGACGAAGTACGAGGCCACGGTCGAGGAACTTCCTTGTTCAAAAAGATGAAAATCGGCTAAGGCATGATGTTCGGACGAATAATTCCTAGTTCGAAGAGTTGTCTGTACGAGGAGCTATGTCTGTTCGAGGCACCACCTTGGACGAACCAATCTCTCCATGTAGACTGAAGGACACCAGTTCGAAGAGGTGTATCGCAGTTCGAAGAGGTATCTCAACTCAAGAGATACAACTTTTCAAAGAAGTCATTCACTTATGAATGAAAAGAAAATGTATTTTTTTAATGAAGGGACACTAAATCTTTTCATTTATTATAAATAACCCTCTCATTAAAGAGGGAAAAGAGGATTCTACAACATTCAATATCAATCAAGTTGTATTAAAAGCAGTATTTAATGCAATAAAATATACCTATGGGTATTCCGTTTATGATAGTCCTTTAGGCATTATTTGAATCATTTTTCAGCATTAACAATTGCCAAGTTGCAATATATTTGCATGCATTCCAAAGATCCAAACATATACCAGAGAAAAAAAGGATGGAAACAAATTTATTCCAAAGAACCGATTTTCACCAACAAAGAAAGACAAGAGAGTTGTTTCTCAAGGCTCCATATACTTCAATGCCAAGGCATTGAGGGTCTCTTCTTTGGTTCTTGTTCAAAGATTATGGGAATCTTTTGCTGCTGCAACAATAGTGAAATATTGGAAGAAAACATATTTTTGGAAGGAAGAGAGCGGGCTGACAGAATTTGCTAGGCGAAATGATTTTGCTTCATTTTCCTTCACCGTTACCTCAATTCAAACTCCAAAAATATTTTTCTCCATTATTTCACCATTGTTACAGCCACAAAAGCTGCCCAACACCATGGCAAACACAAAGATAAAGGAAGAGCCCTAAAAAAACTTGATATTGGCTAGAAATGAGTAATTCAATAAGTCAAATCTAAGTTGCCCAACACCATGGCAAACACAAAGATAAAGGAAGAGCCCTAAAAAAACTTGATATTGGCAAGAAATGAGTAATTCAATAAGTCAAATCTAAATATGTAATTAGTGTTCGTATAAGGTAATGCAAAGCATGAGTCACAGCAAAAAAAAAAAAAAAACAAAAACTTGATTTTAGTCATATTGATGAGTGCAAGCATACGTATTGTTAAAAACAATACAATCAGTTTCAGGAAAAAAAAAAAAAAAAAAAAAAAAACGGCTTGTGGGGAAACCCTAACACCACCAACGCGCATGAATCATAGCCCCAACTCAACTCTATCTTACAATTTCTCTCTTTCACGCCTATGCTCATCACCTAATCTAATTTCTACGGTCAATAATCAACAATCCCAATTCAATCTTATTTTTTTAAAAAAACTTTATTTTCATTATTATAAATTGTTTATATTAACTTTTATTAAATTTAAAATGTTTGAAAAGAATATTTACGAAGTATTTTATATTGAAAGTTTATAGTTACAATAAAAAATATGATCGTACACTTTAAAAAGTGTTTATTTGAATTACTAACGAAATAAGATACTAGAATTGGAATATGAGATTAGAAACAAATAACAAATTACAAAAAAATGCACCAAATTTTTATATCAGTAGTATAAAAGAAGTGTAAATTATGCTATGAAATGTGAAAAGAAATTTGTGCTAACTATTCGTAGATGAGATAACTTGTTGAATTACATAAAGAATCATATGATAGTGTGATTCCCTAATCCTTCATTTTGAATTTATCCATCCCCTATCTCTTCTTAGTTGTCAATTCTTCTGAGTTCTTTATTACTTCTCCTCTTCAACTAACTCAATGATGTAATATCATTAGTAACTAAAGGAATTAGTTATGAAAGACTAGTTCCTAAGTTTAGTCAGTTGGCTCTTCTTTGAAAAGTTTTCATGTCCTCAAATTTTTAGTTGGTAACAATTCTAGAATTAGTTCATCTAAATCAATTCTCTACACAGGATAAGTGAGTGCAACTATTGATATTTTATCAAAACTAACTAAGATTCCTAACAATTAGGAATATTAAAAATCAGTAAATTTCTGTAAAATTTGAACTAGAGTGCCAAAAAATATAAATGACTTCCATAAAAAGGAAAGAAGATATTGAATATATTACTAGCGAAAAATCATTTTGCTCCACAAAACTAAGAGATGAAATACAAACTAACAGCATTTCTGTTTGCGCAAACTTAAATTAGTGTAATCTTCATTAGATTATGTAGTTTTAAGTTTATTTAATTTTAAATATGTTGTGATTGTATTGAGGTTTTAATATCAATTATTAACATTGGCCACTTTTTTCTTGCAAACTTCACTCACAATTGTTTTTTTTCAAAAGTAAATAGCTTGCACATGTCTCTACAAAAGAAAATCACATGCAAATGTATTTCGATGCATACGTTGTCTCCAAAATAAAGCAAATACAAATGTATCTCCAAAAGTAAATCACATACACATATCTTGCAAAAATAAAACAAATCACGAAGCACGAATATACAACTTGTCATATAAACGAGCCTCCAACATTATTTAATCAAAGCAAAGTAAATGAATTGTCACTTCAATAAAGATCATATTTAGTGGAGGATTTTCTTGTGTTTCATCAGCATATGACGATGGTATATCTTAGATGATGATTGAGTTTGAGTTTATAATGACAATGATTTATTGAAGCAATGGGTGTGCGTGAAATGAATTGTAATGTGAGAAATTAAGAGATGAAGGAAAAACATGAAGAATAGATAGTTTCCGAGGATTGAGATTGTGTACGTACAAACATGAATATATATAATTATGATTTATGAAGATAAACTCACACATCAATTACTGGCCTTCTTCCTCCTATATATTATCCCACCATTACGTCAACCAATGAAACAAATTCATCATTTTCTCAACTCCTGTAAGGTAAAAAACAGGTCCATCCCAATTCATGATGGGTATGAATTAGGAATAGACTAAATTAACCTCACATGTTCAACTTAATTGCCTCTTCTCTCTCTCTCTCAACGAAAGGCAATGTGATAGACGAAAATGAAGAGTGAGTAGGAGAGTTGGGAATTTAACATTTAGTTATCATCCAGACAGTGACATTCCAAATTCCACCTATTTAGATGCCACAGCCAGTGGTTGTGCGTAAGCAAACAAATTAGTACCCTACGAAGGTAAAAGCTATATAGATTCAGAATTTATGTCCCATTATACAACACTCATAAGCATTCTCATATCACAGAATATAAGAGCACTTAAAATGAAAAACATAACAAAGATTTCTAGAAATCTTGAATATAGTCCACACAAAGGAGTAACATAAACCAGACGCATAAGGTTCACTACATTAGGGAAAGATCTAAAACAATGGAACATCATGCCAAAATGTTGAAAACTAGAGCGCATAAGATCACAATGCAGGAAAGCTATAGTAATCCAACTACAATTCATAACATCTGAAGAACAAAGGACAGACCATCTACTGAGACAAGGTGTTGTCACAACCAACTGAGAGGTTTTTCTCACATCAGCAATTCCTTGAACAACTGCAAAACAAAAAACAAAAAGAATATCCATGTATTAACGTATATGCTTTTTTGAATTGATAACGAGAGCACAAAACTCCGGTATAGTTTTACCTGTAAACAGCTTGTTTTGATGAACACTCTTCAATGAGTACCAGAAACTCCACAACAAACGAAATGTAGTATCCAGAAACTGTAAGCAAAAGCTTACAGAAGATGATGCAATGTCCATCAACCCCAAGCACCAAATGCTGACAGATCATTGCTCAAGCCCACATTCAGCAAACTAACTGGAGCCAGCTCAACATGGACCAAGTCTAAGAACTAAGAGAGGAATGATAATCTAATTTGATTTCCCTTCCCATTTTTCTATTCAAAAACCAGAAAATGAGGTCAAGGAGAAATCAACATCTTTGCATAGCAAAGATGACGTCAGCAACTATTTCAAGGTGAAACTTAAATAACGGCTTAGGAAAAGGGAAAGGTGATTAAGAGATAGGGCTATATGAAATCTAAAGAGTAGTTTTGAAAGTAGAAAACAGAAACCTAAGGAGACTATGTTGAATGTCAAGACTAACAAGCAACTTTAAGGTAAGAAGGAGATGAGGGGTAAATCCTAGAGAGCTTAACCAACTTAGGACTCTACAAGATATACAAGCTTCAGTAAGAAAAGAGGTAAATGTAACAAGGGAGAAGGTAAGCTATAATGCGAAACCCTGAGTTGAGTTTCGGAGGGGATATAATTAGTAAATTCAGCAATAAGAAGCATTCCCCCCAAGGTGAGATATTCAGCTGAACAAGAAATCAACAATCATACTAGAGCTATCAATTACCGAACCACCATAGCTCACCATCGACCTATCCCTGCCTTCCACTAACAACTTTGCAGGCACCATACCATGTTTGAGCGACCAAGCAAAGACCAAAATGCCCATCAACCAAGCTGAACCAAAAAGATGAACCAATCTCCAGAATCCAGATATTCTCCAAAGTCCCAAACAACCAGCCATATCATTTCTGACACAGCACCCCACAACCGCCTTCAAACATGTAGTAAACTTAAGAAAGTTAATCTACAGATTGATCTTATTTGGTATATACACCTACAACTAAGTACCTAAAACAGCAGATAAACTCCCTTATCTACAACAGCACTGAGCAAAACTCAGTACTCTGTCATTAATTGGTAATATCAAGATTCAGGATGCGACGGAGGGTTTTCGTCGCAGAGTCGGCCCTTTCTAAATGATCACTGAAAGCAGGAGGTTCAGATGCATCTCTGGGCGAAGGGTGTTCAAAGAAACTGCCAGATGAATAGGAATCAAAAGGCCCAATAGGTGAGGGGCTGCGGCCTCTGGTAGGTGAAGCTGGTGCAGATTTGGCAATCGGTCGAACTTCTATTTCTGATTCCAAGGTAGGCAAGTCAAGGGAAACAGTTCTTTTTACCCGCATCGAGAATTTAGGTATAGGCAATGAACTCGGTGGAGGGGAATTCGAATAGGCAGGTCCAGCCCAACGCTCAGAGAAATGGATTGTCCCCTCATTTTCAAAGTCAATCTTAATAGGGACTGGGATAGCAGACAAACTGCTTTGGGCATTCGATTTTGGAATCTTTTTCTGTTCGCTAGACATTGGAGAAGGGGTTTTAGGCGACATCGGAGGAGAAAAGGCATTTTTAGTGGAAGATTTAGACCTCTCAGGGGTAGGAAGTAAACCTGCACCAGATTGAAATGTTCGGCAACTAATTCCTCTAAAATTCCCAGAGGGCGCCGATCCAAACGAATCAAACTTTGTTGACCCGTTACCACGACTCCTACCATAATACTGATGGTGATTCCTGTGATGATAAGCAGCAACTAGAGTCTCCATATCTCAATCAACTCAGTGAGTCAAATCAACCAAGTTTTTTCTAAATCACAAGTACACCAAACTAAACCAATACGAAATCGCAGCTTCGGAAAACCAATATACCATGTACACTTTAGATCGCCTCCTAAACAACCAAAATCCGAGCAAAATCAACGCCGATTTCAGCAAACCCTACACACACCAAACATATACGAAAAACTCTACAAATCCACAACAACCGCCTTCTCACTCTTCAGTTTCTTCTTCAGATCTACACGCACCGAACAATCACAAAACCAAAACGAAAATCACAAAGTCGAATTGAATAAGAAAAATGAGAATCACATCCAAAAAAAAACAAAAAAAATGCTAGACAGACAATAGTGAAAAGCAAAGCAACGAATAGATCTGTATCACAAAATACCTGATCGGAGCAAGGCAAACACACATGTGTTGTTTTCCAAAGTAGATTCTTGAGAAGAGTGAGCGTAATTTTGCTAGGGAAGTGAGAAAGAGGGAGAGAGAGATAGAGATAGAGAGAGAGGGGCATTAGGTTTGTAAATGTAAATTTGTGGGACAGCAGAAATCCCCGGATCTGAAATGAACTCAAAATTGGAGTTAATTGTTGTGGATAGGCACGACGTGCACCCTATTCAGTGGCACGTTCACTCTCAATAACCTACCTATAATATATATAAATAAATGTGTGTTGGTTGGTTTACATTCCTTTCATTTTCTATAAATTATTATATTTTCAATTAATCATATAAAATTATACAATGGCCTAATTTCCACAAAAAGTATTTCCCACAATTTCATTCTAATTAAAATACACCAATTGAAAACGACATCAATATCTCATGCAAAATTGAGTACGTTTTAAAGAGTGCAAACATACTGCAGATTACTCTCAAATATACAAAATTATAAGCATTTAAAAAATATGTTTGAACTATCATTTTATTTCAAATTTATGACGGAAGTAAAAATCTAAGAATGAAAAGCTGATGTTTTAGTAAAAAATTAATATGAAAGGACGTCATTTTGAGTGCTCATGTGAATTTTAAAAATATATGACGTCATTTTGTTGGTAAAAAAATTACTCCTTCTGTCGTATTTTAATAGTCATGTTTCTCATTTTCGTCCGTCCCACTTTAATAGTCTTGTTTCTAAAAAAGATAATTTTTTTACATTCAACAATAAAATATTAATTTCACTCAACTCATTCTACACTCACATGTCTTGGTTATTGTGCCTAAAGCAAACGAGACTATTAATCTGGGACTGAGGGAGTATCATTGAGTCTTAACCATCAAAATAAATTTAAACAAAAGTATAGTATATTTGAAAAAATTATAATAACTTATAATATATTTATACTTCTATCAATTTTAAATCCTACAAATTAAAATAAAGTGGGACATATCCCATTGCTTGGGTTTTAATAATGGTGTGTGTTGTGAAACAAAAACTAATTAATTTTGGTCAAATATTAAATATATTTTTAATTAGGAATATTTTTTCAAACTTATATAAACTATTATGATCCGTTTGGTTGGTGGGTTTCAAAAATCAAGGAATGAAATAATTTCGAAATCTACCGTTTGGTTGAAGGGTATGAGAATGATATCCAAATAGTTGAAAATCATCAAAATCCTCTAAATTGGTGGGTTTCATTTTCATTCTCAAATCATATAACCAAAATTTTTAATTTTATGTTGTTTTATAATTATTTTCTTATTTATTTTTTAAATTATTCTAAAATGTTATAATAATTATATTATTATATAATTTTAATTATAATATTAAATATTATAATAAATATAATATTATTCTTTTTTAATAGTATTATTATTAAATTAAACTTTTATTTTGTATCGTGGTTTTATATTTAATAGAAACTAGAAACTTAGAAGTTGAAGATCGAGTAGACAGAAACTTAGTTTCTAAAGATGAAATTCAGAGAAGTCAAAGCTCGAGAAGTCCGGAAAATAAATTTCAGAACTTAAGTTTGAAGATATAAAGAAACTTGAAATATCGAGAAACTCAATTTCTGAAAATTGAGTTTTCACTAAAGAAGACTAGAAACTTAAAACTTGAAATTGGAAATTTTTAGTTTTCAGTTTTAGAGTTTAAATAGAGCACGTGGAAAATGAAGATAAAAGGAATCCGAATGGAACTCGAAGTCATATCAAAGATTCCTAAAGTGTTGAGCAATAATATGTACGAGGAAATTGAAGCTAAGTTCCTCAGACTAAAACTGAGTTTGACAAGAGCAGGTGAAAGTACACTGCCAAAAGTGAAAAGCAGATCTTAGAGCAAACTGAACAGAAGAATGGCTATAACTGGATGACTCAATCTTTGTCTCTAACGGATGAATTTATGTCTCTAACGAATATAAATTCAAATTGTCGAGATTTCTGCATATAAATAGGAGACAACCTCGACAGAAACAAATACCAGAATCTCTCGAAAAGCTAAGCCAAAACTCTACTAAACTGAAAAGTCAAAAGCTCTAAAAGCTCCCTCCGTGTTTGTCACGAGGCTTAAGTCTTCCAACTTTAGCTATATTTTTCGTGTATCTGTCTAAGTACACGAGTCTAAAGCTCTCAAGCTTAAGCTACCATTACTTGGTGTTTATTACTTTTTAAGTAATAAACACAGCAGTCAGTATTCTACTCTGGAATACTGATTCCAACTGGCCCTTGCCAAACAACCTGATGTTTTGGGAAGAATCACAAACATCCAACCATCCAGATTGAAGGTTGTGGGGTGTGTCCTCACTTCAATTATGAAGAAGGACCAGATCAAGTTTTCTGGGCGAGTGACCTAGCAGTATGAAGGACGGAGGTTTCCGACGGGCTAGCATAGATCGTGAGAAGCTTTGTAATCTGAATCATAGTGGATTCCCGATTAAGTTCGAAAGATTGCGCGTAGGACTTGAGGCTCCGAACCACTCTAAAATATCTTGTGTCATTTACTGTTTTTCTTAAGTTTTTGCATATTAATTTTTCTTGCTTACTTGAAACCTTCAATACTTTCTAAGTATTGAAGTGTATACTTGAAAATTGAAACTTAAATTTACTCTGAGCTAAAACTGAGTTTTTCGAAAACTGAAAACTGAGTCAGAAGTGCAAGATTTTATTTGAACTTCCGCTGCATATAATATATCTCTGATTACGGGACCAACATAAAATGAATAGACTATTTATTTATTTTGATGTGATTATTTTCTTAATTTCTTATTACTAAATTAATTTTTATTTATAAAATATTTTAATTATTTTCTAAACTGATAAATTTAAAAAATTAATTATCAGAATTAAAAATGATTCTCAAATTCAGACTCATACTCATTCTCTTAGCTATCAAATATATACCCATAGTAATTTCTGACAGTTAAATCAAACGTCCCCTCAAATTTTTTAATTAAATATCAAACTATTCTAAATTATCTAAATGTAGGATTGACATCTTTTTCGTTAATGGAAAAGTAACTAGATTTACTGAGATTTTATATTATCAAATAAAAATTAATATATACTTATAAATGATAAGGAATGTCAATTTAGTTCCAAACTCGTGAGTTGATCTGTTTAATTGAGCAAAAATATGAATTAAGGTTGAAATATTTTAGCACGGGATTTTAAAACCAAGTTGCGAGGGACAAAATAATCTGAAGTCAAATAGGGTTGAGCTCGAAAACTGATGGGTTGACCCGATTAACCCGATTAATTTTTTATTAATATTTTTGTTAGGATCTTTTGTTAGAAAGATCCTTCCTCTTATCTTATGTTTTGGTGGGTCAAAGGATGTGAAAGCCACCTTAGTCAGTGTTTTCAGTTTCTAGAGTTCTAAATTGTAATCCTTGTATATGATCAATCGAGTTATAATAAAACTTAGTAGCTGAAGACTGAGCATAGGAAATTCTCGAGAATTGAAGAAGTGTACATGCGTGTTTACTTGGTTTCACCAAGTATGGTCAAGGCTTATACAGAGTTTGGGTACTCAGTATAGTGTTCACTATACTGATTTATGAGAAGTCAGTATGAGGGTTCGCCATACTGACTTAGGAAAAGTTAGTATGAGGGCTAGCTATATTGATTATGGGAAGCCAGTATGAATGTCTCTACCTTTTAAGCATGTGGTACATGAAGCTTAGTCAGACTTTGACAATAGCTCGCTAAGTAAACGACAGTACGGGGGTATTCATACTTGGATTCGTCGGACTGAAACTTAGTCTGACACTAAGTTAGTGAAAAGTACACTGACACAACAGAGCAGAGCATGCCAGAGCAGACCTATAGTATGGACTATGATTGGATGACATTCTCCATGTCTTGAACGATTGGATTAATGTGTCTAATGGGCAGAAATTCAAAAGCTCAAGGATTTCTCTATAAATAGGTCTGCAATTCAACATTAAAAGGTTATGAAAAAGAAGTGACAAACTACATATCAAGAAAGCTAACACTCTGTTCAATTCTTCACTCAAGCTCTCTAAATTTCCGTGTTTCATACACGATATTTGAGTTCCTGAGTCAAGTTATTCTTTTTGTGTTATTTCTCTAAGCACGAGGCTAAAGCTTTATAGCTTAAGCTAATCATTGGTGAATGTATCTCTCTAAGATATATGCACAACAGTCAATATTCTACTCCGGAATACTGATTCTCACGGGCTTTTGCCAACCAACTGAGTTCTGGGAAGAACGACAAACATCCAGCCACCAGGAAGAAGGTTGCGGGGTGTCGTCCTCACTTCAACTTGAAGACTAAGGTTACAAGGAGTTCCTAGGCGAGTGACCACAGCAGACCGAAGGACGGAGCTCTGACGGGCTGTGTATAGATCGTAAGGATGCTTGTATTATACTTAGTGAGTTTCCAGACCAAGTGTCTGAAGAGTGGACGTAGGATTTTTAGATCCGAACTACTATAAAATATCTTGTGTTCTTTACTACTTTCATTTAAGTTTCCGAATTTATTAAGTTTTGCAAAACTGACTTTCAAACCTTCAATACTTGTCCAAGTATTGAAGTGTATATTCTGTGAAAACTTACTTAAAGAACTATTGGACCTAAGCTTAACCTTTTAGATACCCTAAACTGAGTTTCAGTCAGTTTAGGAGAACAAGTGCAACTCATATTTCTTGGTAATTCGGGGACTTTATTATAAATTCCCGATGTGAAATATTTAATTTTGCCAAAATTAAATATTACCAAATTAATCTACGCGACGTGTAGATGATTGTGGTATATTTATTTTCTCTAAACCAAATTCCGGTGAGTGAGAAATAAGTCCACGAAGTGACACGGTTGGTGAAATTATTACATAAAGTGGATATGTAATAAATGATGTCCCACATTGATTAATTATATTAATTAATATGTGTTTATAAATATTAATGGTTGAGGTGTGTAATAACAAGGTGTGCAGTGTATGTGGCACACGGTGGTGTCCTCGCGCCCCGCCGCCGCTGCCCTGCCCCGCCTCGGCCGCTGGCCGAGCGCCCGCGCCCGATCCTGGTTCCATTCAGGGTTCTCGGTTCTCAGTTCTTGGCAATTGGTCTTTGGGCCCTTGAGCTTGGTGATAAGTTCGGTATTTTGCTAACTTATCAATTAGTTTTTAGCTCATTTAGTGTTCAAGTTGCGTAATTTTCATGTTTATTTATGCATCGTGGTGTTTTTGTGTTGTATTTGTGTTTGGTGGTGAATTTTCACAAGAAAAGTGGTTAAAATCGCACAAAGAAGAAAAGTTGATGAAAAGTGCTCAGTATCGACCGACACAGGCTTTGTGTCGGTCGACACAGGGGGTCCACGGAGGAGATGTTTCAAGCAGAGCTAGAGGTCGATGTTGATACACATGTCGACCGACGCGGACTCTCATCGGTCGACGTGGATGGTCGACCTCCACATCGATCGACGTGGATGTTTCGAGTAGAGCTGGAGTCTTGATGGTTACAACCATAACAGACAGGCTCCCCTCGGTGGAACAGGCATATAAATAGGCATGCATAGGAGCATGTCTCCGGTCCCCGAGACACTAGACAAGTGACATATAGCCAGCTACTGCATCTTTATCCTCATATTGCTGCAACTTTTTCCTAGCTTTCAAGCTACTCAGTTTTCACCTCCATTTAGTTCGCCAGAGCTTTTGCGACTGTGGTGTTGCTTCGTAAAAGACGAAGTCGTTTTACATTTGGGGACGATCATCGGTTAATGAGCACTACGTTGGCGAATTCGTCTTGCGGGAAAAGGGATTCTTCGTCTCGACTGTTCTTTAATTCTGTTTTATTTATTTATTTACGTACTATCAGTGCTTGCAGTTCTCTGTGTAAAAACTTGCATTATTAGACATACTTTGTTGCAGTGTTCTCAGTTTTGAACAACAAATTATCCAACAATATTTACTTTCGCTGCGTATCACGTAATCTGGTCTCGGGACCAACATTCTTATCATAATCTTATTACGAAAACTTACTTATTTTATTCAATATCATATTTCTTGGTTAAATCTTAAGTTATATAATATACATAGTTTATAATTGATAATTAAAGGACCTTAAAAATTATTTAACCATGAAGTTAAAATATATATATATATATATATATATATATATATTGATAAATTAATAAAATAACATATTTGTAATATTTGAATGTAAGAATATAAAATGATTGTGATGTATTTTAATTTTTTTAAAAGATAAAATAGATATTTTGTACATAAATATCTTTTTGCCAGAAAAATCTTAACTTGATTTGATTCGGACCGAATAACCTGCAACCTAATAAGGCAGACCCTAAAATTAATTGATTGACATATCCCTATAAATGAAGTCATTTTTTATTTTAAGATTCTCATAATTCTTATGTTTTTCTATTTTCTCACGAACCATTTGAAAGGATTTCGATACAATTTCTTTTTATTTTTTCTTCAAGATATCATTTGAAAATATACTACTCATTTTATTTAATAACATGGAATTTTAACAAATTCAGTCAATACATAGAAATAATTCTAAATTTGTATATTTTAGCATAATTCGACTATTAATTAAAACGGTTAATAATTTGTGTACAATTTACATACTTTATAGTAATTCTGAATGTCAAACTTTAATTTTGTTCAAATGAACCCATTATATATGGGAAGGTCTTGGGTTAGACAGGCCTAAACAATTTAGGCGGGTTTTATCCATTAACCCAAACCCAAACCCATATAATATACCCTATTTGGGATGGGTGAACCCATATGGGTAGGATAAAACCCGCCTAAATCGTTTAGGCCTGCCTAACGCAAGTTTTTGCCATTATATATTGATTTGTTCATAATCCAAATATGTGTTGTTTCTTGCCCCCAAATCATAGTTCGAAAACCAAATATTCAATTAGAACTACAATCCAACTCAATATCTGTGTTCCGCATTTTTGGTTTTATTTTATTTCAAATTATGTTGAATAGATCTTAAAGAAGAGCCTACTTTTCTTTATGATTTTAAATATTTCTTTCGAGAAATCGCTCTTCTTGATATAGCTTAAATATTGTTTAGAGAAATTTGGTCATCTAAATTATCACTATAGTTTGAATATTGGTTGCACAAGGTTTTTAGTCCAAATTAGTTGTTGGATTTCGTTAATATTTTTTAATGAACGAAGTGAAATTATTTATCATTGAATAAATCTAAATTAATAATTAATATTACATATTGAGATTCAACATAAATAAATAGAGAAATTTATAATTTCTTTTGCATAACACGAGCAATCCAAGTTGATTCAACATGAATCTATTACTAATCAGTGTTTCAAATCAATTAAGTGTAGAATTCAATTAACGGTATATATTTTAGCAAAAATGCTAAGAATCCAAGAGATGATTATTGTGGTATAGAACTCGAACTCATAGGTTTTGTGCATTGATATAAACTCTATAGGAAATAAATTCTCTTTTTTTTTTTCTTTTTCTTAAAACTGTGCCACTTATATTCTCTAAGAATGAGTAATTCATCTTACAAAATAGAAAGTTTGTATCCAAAGAATTATTTAATTTAGCATCTAAATGAATTGTAAAGAATAAAATAACTAATAAAGATTATAAAAATATCACATATTCGAAGCACAGCGATTAAAACACTTTGAATGTGATCAAGATATTGTGGATTTAAGATTTCTTAAGATTATTTGGGTGCGCGTGAGTTTGAATAAATACATTTATGTTAAGTAAATTATAAAAAAAAATTGAAATTGATGTGGATCTAGATCAAGGTTGTTGTGACTTTAAGCGATTGCAAACACAAATAACTAACATAAATTAAGCTATACAAATAATTATAGTAGTTCGAGCGAAAACTCTACGTCCACTCTTCAAGCCTCATCGGTGATGATTTTATTATGGTGAAGAAAATACAAAGTATGACAATTACAATTGGTGGGGAGGAGGGGTATTTATAGGGAGATATTCCTAGATACATAAGTAATATAAAATCAAGATATATCTAAATCTAAATCTATCTCTAATAGATTTATTCCTATCCAAATCTTATACTGATATGGATAAATCTTGTCCAACAAGGAAACAAGATATACATCATATGTTTTTCATATCTACCCAACTCGAACAGCTTATCGAGTTCCTCAACATACATGGGCTCGACCCACTTCTACGAACCAGTCTTCTCGACCTACTAAAACCACTTCCTTCGAGTTATATTGAGACTACTTCAACAATTATCCACCTTAGGCTCAATATCACCTCGACTTGGCACCTCCACTTCAGTTCGATTTCAACAGTTTGAGCAAACAGTACTCAAACTTAGTACTTGGAACTGGCTTCGTAATCAAACCCGCAGGATTATCGAGGGTGTTAACCTTGTGCAGCTCGACCTCTCCGACTGCCACCACATCTCTAATGAAATAGAACTTCACATCAATGTGCTTAGTTCGCTCATGATGAACATCATTCATCGCCAACTGCAAAGTATCTTGATTATCACAGGAAACCTTCATCTTTCCTTGATCAATCCCCAGATCATTCATAAATTCGAGCAACCAAAGACTTTTCTTAATCGCTTCGGTCAAGGCAATATACTCCGCCTCTGTCGAATATAAGGCAACGACCTCTACAAACTTGATCTCCTACTAATTGCAATTCCATACGATGTGAACACAAAGCCCGTCAATGACTTCCTTGTAATCATACATCCTGCATAAATCGAGTCTACAAACCCTTCGATTGGGAGCCTCGAGGTCGAACCATCATCCTCGAAGACTAGACCCTTTCCAATTGTTCCTCAAACATACCTGATGACCCACTTCAGAGCTGCCCAATGCTCTTTCCTAGGTTTGGCCATGAACCTACTAACAATACTAAGAGCATAAGCAAGATTCGGTCTCGTACAGACCATAGCATACATCAAAGAACCAATAATGCTCGCATAAGGAACACCTCTCATAAGCTCTCGATCCTCCTCGTTGAGTTTCCCATCAGCACTCAACTTGAAATGAGCTTCTAACGGAGCGAGTACAGGATTTACATCCTTCATTCCATGATTCTAAAAAACTTTCATGAAGTATCCCTCTTGAGATAATGTAAGTCTTCTTCAAGCCCTGTCCTGAACTATCTCCATACCCAAGATCCTTCGAGCACAACCGAGATCCTTCATCTCAAACTCCTGACTCAGAGCTTTCTTCAGTTCGGCTATCCCTTGCGTATATCGAGTCTTCATATCTTCACCTTAAAAATAAACACATGGATCATGTTTGCATCGAACAAAGTTCTACTGAACCATAAATTTGTCGAACTGCCTATTCCACTGTCTTGGAGACTACTTCAATCCATACAATGACTTCTTCAGAAGGCACACCTTCTCCCCACTACTGGTTTCCACGAAACCCTCGGGCTGTATCATAAGGATCCTTTCCTCCAACTCTCCAACAAGAAATGTGGTCTTCACATCCAATTGCTCCAACTCCATGTCATACCGAGTAACTAGCGACAAGATCAGCCTGATCAACCTTTGTTTCACCATTGGCGCAAACACCTCGGCATAGTCCACACATTCCCGTTGCTTAAAGCCTCAAGCAACTAGTCTAGCCTTGAATCTTACCCTAGAAACCTCTTGCTTCTTCTTGAAGATCCACTTACAGCTGACTATCGATTGCTTCTCCCTAGGCTTATCCACCAACTCCCAGGTGTTATTCTTGTTCAAGGAGTTCATTTTCTCCTTCATGGCGTCGAGCCATTTGAGCCTCTCCTTACAACTTATGGCCTTGGTATAGCTCTTCGGCTCAGTCTCATCCAGATCTACCTCTTCCACCATAATGAAGGCATATGCTACTTCATCAGCATATCCGAATCAAGTGAGAGGTCTTATCTGCCTTCGTTCCCTATCTCTCGTGAGATTATAATATTAAAGCACACTTGACCCTCAATCTCAGCAACCGATCTATTTCCTTCGACGTAGTCAGACTGTTTCTGTTCTTCGAGAGCACCAACTTGTTTCTCGAGAACACTTGCCCATTCTTCGGACCATTTATCCAGATCTCCTACCAGCTTCTCCTTCAACACCACATCCTTATCAATGATACACTTTCTTACATCCAAATCGAGACACCATAACTTGTACCCTTTCACTCATTCCGGGTAGCCAATAAATATGCATTTTAATGCCCTCCCCCCAAGCTTATCTTCTCTGATATTTGCATAAGCCACGCAACCAAAAGCTCTAAGGTTGCTAAAATCTGGAGAAAGACCAAACCATATTTCTTTCGGTGTCTTGAAACCTAGTGCAGCCGAGGGGCACCGGTTGATCAAATAAGCTGTAGTAGTCACTGCTTCTGCCCAGAACGACTTGGGTAACTTCGCACTTGACAACATGCACCCTGTTCTTTCCAGCAACGTCCAATTGTACCTTTCCGCCAATCCGTTCTGCTAAGTTGTTCCAGCCACTGTCTTGTGCCTTGTAATACCCTACTTCGAACAGTACCTCTTAAACTCTTTCGAGCAATGCTCAAGGTCATTGTCAGTTCGTAGCGTCTTCACCTTCTTTCCAGTCTGATTTTCGATCAGCACCTATCACTTCTTGAAGGTCTCTAAAGCATCACTCTTATTCTTCAAGATGTAGACCCACACCTTCCTTGAGTCATCATCAATAAGGCTCATGAAGTACCTCACACCTCCATTCAAACTGACCCTTGAAGGTCCCCTTAGATCTGAGTGGATGTAGTCCAGAGATCCTCGAGCTCTCTGTCGACTTACTTCAAACTTTACCCGGTGAGATTTCCCATAAATTCAATTCACATAGAAATCCAACTCTCAAACATTGTCCGCGAGCAACAAATCTTGCTTCGATAACTCCTATAGCCCCTCTCACTAACGTGACCGAGTCGCTTGTAGCACAGTACTGACTTATCAACCGTCACTATCGAAGCCACCCCAATCACCGTGCTCCCCATCAGAGTGTAAATATCATTCCTTCGAGCTTCCTTCATCAAGACCTGGGATCCTTTGCAAACCTTCAATGTCCCAACTTCCATCTTGATCGTGTAACCCAATTCATCGAGCATCCCTAAAGAGATCAAGTTTCTCTTAAGCTTTGGAACATACCTTACACCTCGAATTACTCTATTTTTATTATCGTGCATCTTAATCCTCACCGAACCCATTCCAATCACCTTGCATGGTTTATTGTTACCCAGAAGAACACTCGATTTCTTCTGCTCCTCAAACCCTTCGAGCCACAACTTATTAGGTGTCATGTGAAATGTACAATGTGAATTCAACATTCATTCCCTCTCCGAGCGCTCATTCAAATCACCAATGCCTCTACAGAGTCATATTCCTGCTCAACAACATCTACATATGTCTGCTGCTTCTGTTTCTGCTTCGTTTGCCTCTCCGGACAATCTCTTTTGATATGTCCCTCTGTTAGGCAAAGAAAACACCTAACCTTCGACTTCGCCTTTGGATTTGACCTTGACCTTGACCTCAAACTTTCCCTGTTGGAGTTCCTCATCTCCGGTCTTCCTCGAGCCATTCGAGCCACCAGGCCTTCTCTATGAGAGTTCTCTCGCTCCTCGTTCTTCACATTCAACTCCTTCGAACTTAGCGCAAATTGAACCTCATCCATGGTCAATGACTCTCTTCTATACATTAAGGCTTCCTTGAAGTTCAAATAACTATTTGACAGCGCACTCAACAACATCAACGTCTAATCATCATCACATCGATATTTGCCAGATCGAGGATCAACTTATTGAACTCGTCGAGCTGCTAGTTGATCGGTCTTCACTCTTGCATCTTAAACGAATATATAGAACGACTGTTTAAAATAGAGCCGATTTGCCAGAGACTTCTTCATATATAAGGATTCAAGTTCGGTCCATACTTCTGCTGCCGTCTTCTCCTTCGACACTTTCCTCAACACCGTGTCTCTGAGACTTATAAGTATAAGTGCACTGTTTGCATTTGCCAGTGTATCTTTCTTTTGTTGCTCCGTCATCGTTTCGGGAAACCCAGTCTCTTGTTTCGAGGCACCGTCTAAGCCTTGCTGCACGAACAATGCTTGCATCTTCAACTTCCACAAACCGAAATCATTCAATCCCGTGAAACGCTCCACCTCGAACTTGGCTGAACCCATAACAATAATCCTTCCTCCACGTTCACCGTATCAATTTAATATCTATAATTGGTTGCATAGAGAGTATCCAAACTATTGTTATAGTTAAGATTTTGAACAAGTCACCTATATAAAACACGGTTATTGAAAAACTCTAAAAAATTCATAATCTAAGATGTCGTAGCTATAAAGTGTGAGTATAATAAAAAGATGATGATCTAAACTATTGCTATAAAAAGCCGTTGTATCCAACTTCTTGATACAATAATTCACCGTCTTTGCCTTTCTCACTTTTGACCAACATTATGTATCTAACCTTGAATCATCAACATTCTTTTTCTGTCTGTAGTAAAGATTATTTTAAATTCCGATTTTGAAATATAGTGATTAAAATATATATTTTTTTAATGATCAATTAATCATATATTTTAGGATAAGAAGACACACCTCTTCTCTACTTAAAGTTTTGTACCATTAAAAAAATGATTAATTTAAAATTATTTATAGATGATTAACATGAAAGAAATTTGATTGTAGAAAGCAAGCCATAAGCACCATTGATATTTGAGAGTGGTGAAGATTAGCAGGTCACTTTCACAACCAAGAATTCTGCTGCCTATCTTCCTCCTTATTAAATCTCTTCCTACCCTAACAAAATCATCACTACGTCAAACCCTTCTCACCACATTACTCTCTCTCTCTCCACACGAAATTACACCCAATTTTACTCTTCAGCCCCACATCTCCATCCCCGACTATTGTCAAATTTCTAATCTTGAAACTCTCAATCCAGTCCTTTTATGGGTATTTTCACCTCAAATTTCTGATCTTTTTGTCCATACTGCATCTGGGCTTCTTTTCAATCGGGAATTTATCCGATTCTGAGCGAAATCTGGTTTAATTTTCCGGCCCCAAATGAAAATCCACCCGTTTCCCGGAGAGCAGAACATCACGCTGCGATACGACATCGCATCGGTGCTAGCGCAGGTGAGCATCTGCCGGCAGAAGAAGCTGCAGCGGCTGCCGCACATCTTCGCCAAGGTTCTGGAGCTGCCGTTCCACTCCGACGCCAACGTCTTGATCATGGAGACGCCGGGCTCCCTCGTCTTCACTGCCGCCGCCGATGGGATCGGCGGCAACGTCAGGGCCGATGCGGTGGAGATCTACCCTGGGGTGACCAAGGTTGTTATAAGGGGGAATGGAGTGGCGGATGTATCGGGGACTGAATTGGAGCTGGACCTGTGGCGGTTCCGGCTGCCGGGGTCGATGCGGGCGGAGCTGGCTTCGGCCACGTATGAAGATGGGGAGCTGGTGGTGACGGTGCCGAAAGGGGCGGAGGTGGATGGTGGCGCTCTGGTGGAGGATGTTGGAGGTGGGAGGGTTGTGTTTGTACAGTAAGAAAGAGCTGTTTCCACTTTTACATTGGGAGTGAAGTTGAATAAGAGAAATGAAATGAATGTGTGTATTTTGTATTCCTCCATAACAAGATTAATACTAATACAATGATTGGCATCCAAGTATATGTTGATCACCTCTTTAGTTGTGTTTTTGTCGCGCATTAGCATAAATCACTTTTTCTTACCGAATTCCTTTTATTACAAGTCGATTTGGTTGGATGGGTGAATAGTGACACTTTTCAAGATATGACAATAGTTTTAATGCAAATCTCTTCATGTTGCTGCTTCTGTAACTTGTATTTTTTTTACCATTTTCGGTTTAACCATATGAGTCTACTCCAGCCTTATTCTCACTCTCATCTACATTCTTGGAGTGAAGGTTCTTGCATTTTTCATTTCCTCTTTACAGATTTCTTGTCTTGTCCTAATCTTTCTTTGATTTACTTTGCACCCATGTTCATTTTATGATATCATTTTCTCTCAAGACAAAGAATCTCTAAAACTTCAAGAAAAGGGATAAATTTTCAACCTATAAATACCTTTTTATTTATTTTTATCTTGGATAAACAATGACAAACTACACGCCTGTTTCAAGTGCATATCCCATTTTTATGAGATTTCACAAAGACTCAAGGCCAAATTTTATACAAGATGAAAGATAAAATAAAAATACAACACCAAAAACCCACCATTATTGAAGAACTATAGCACACACTCAGTGCAATTTATTCTAATATTCAAAATTCAATTGTTTCAAAAGGACCATCAAAGTAAGGAGATATATTTTACTGTTAAGAAGTTCGAATCAATTTTCCCCAAGCAATGGTGGCAGTATTTGAGATTTAAAGAAAAAAACACATAGCAAAACATCAGAGAAACAAACACATGATTGAAGCCACAAATTCTCAACTGAAACCCATGTTCTAAATCCATGACAAAACTGAATAAATAATGTTCAAAAATTCTGATAGAAAGTCATTAAACAATTCGAAACTCAGCAACTACAGGTGATAGTTAGTTTGAAGGGGGTAGAGTATTAAAAAAGAACCCAATATCCATAAAAAAGATGTACATCGAAGATGCTTATCGCTTCTTAGACACACCAACAGTCTTTCCCCTGCGACCAGTAGTCTTGGTGTGCTGCCCACGCACACGAAGACCCCAATAGTGACGGAGACCACGGTGATTCCTGTGAAGAGTATTACATAGAACGGATGTAAGATAAAATAGAACTGATCTTTTAAGAATAAACTCCTGGAAAAATGTAAAATCTCACCTGATCTTCTTCAAACGTTCAAGATCATCCCTAAGCTTCATGTCTAAGGCATTGGATGTAACTTGAGAGAACTTCCCATCCTTGTAATCCTTCTTCCTGTTCAGAAACCAGTCCGGGATCTTGAACTGGCGAGGATTTGCAACGATCACCATCAAGCTATCAATTTCAGCAGCAGAAAGCTCACCAGCCCTGTCAAAGTTATAACAACTACTTGAGAATAATTCCAACATCAGCAAAATTCAACTCATACGTAAGCATGAACTTGAACTCAATTAAAACATATATACATTACACCAATTAAAACCAGCTTCTTTTATGAATTCGAAGAACTGGTAAATCCATCCAAATGGAAACAGAAATCATTATTATTTAAACATGCAATAAACAACTCTTGTAAGATGAAATTATATATATCTAGAAAATGAATCATATGCTAACCAGGGCAAAAATATTAACTAGAAACAAATATTGACCTTTATCTAATAGATGGATGGCTATGAATTTAGGGGTGGCAAACGGGTCGGGTTCCGGTTAGCGGGTCGGGTTGCGCAACCTGATAGTAACACACCATCCCGAATCCGACCTAATTATTATCAGGCCAACCCGAAAGTAGCCCGAATGACCTGTTTAATTATAATGAAAAACTTAACCTATTACAAAGCATGACCAGTTAACACGAAAATACCCGGTGATGACCCAAAAATGACACAAAAAATTATATAATCATATAATAAAATTAATTTATTTCAGGACAAATAGGATGTCCAGGTCAACCCGACAAGAAAATTAAATAGGTTCGCATGTTCGACCCAAAACTAACCCAAAAATTAAATGGGTTGACCAGCTCACTTTTTTTCGAGTTAGTATCATGTCGAATCGGAGATTACCGCCCCTAGCTACAATTAAGTTTTTTGAACAAGGGGCTATAAGTTTCAATGAAGGTGATTATGCATTTTGAAGAACCAACTAATAAGACATGAATCTAATTTATTATAATAGCTAATCGAATCCATACATATAGGAATTAGATCTCCTGATAACCAATTACATGTGTGAACAATGCTAACAAATAAATATTATGCTTAATAGTTAGTATAATATATGATAGATCTTAAGCTTGATTCAATAGTATATTATACATGATTAGTCAGCATACTATGCTTCTTCAAAATGCATAAACACCTATTTTTCAAAATTGAATCCTAGTCATCCCTTTATTCATTAAAATCAAAGGTTAAGATTTGTTCCTAACTAACACATTTATATTCCAACCAACCATCATCTTGAGCAAATCGGTAAGGTAAATTGCAAAAATTGGTAAAATCTATAGGAACTGTAAACAATAGCTGGGCAAGATTAGCCATGTAAAATCTCTAACAAATGAATTAGGAATAGGAGATTAGGATAATCAATACAAAACGTAATAATTATATCAGTGCAAAGAACCTCTTGTTCATGTCGATGTCGGCTTTCTTACAGACGATGTTGGCGAAACGGCGGCCAATACCCTTAATCGAGGTCATGGCAAACATGATCTTCTGCTTGCCATCGACGTTGGTGTTCTGCACACGCAGAATGTGCTGGAAATCCTCATTCGCAACAAGCGACTGTAAAATCACAGATTTTGGATGAATTAGCACAAGCAATATATCAAAGAAACAGCAATCAGAGACTAATCAACCGGACATATCAAACAGAAAAGGCGAACAATTCACAGTGACCCACCATCGCTCTAGGGTACTCTGATAGTGCCGGCGACTCACGCGAAGAAAATCTAAAGCCCTAATTTGCGAGTGGAAGAACAAATAATTAATATTTAGAGCAATTTATACGAACCCTAATGGGACTGAAGAGCATATATCTGGGCCAGGTAAATAAATGGGCCGATTGTTTCGAGATTACAAAACAAGGTTAGAATACTGATACAATATTTGATTTACTGTAGCCGAATTATAGTCCATATTATGGATATTCTTTGAAATTTAGCATAAATTTTTAATTTTTCAATAAAATAGTTTAATTATTCTAAATTATGCAAATATATCGATTATATCTATTTTAGGTAATAGAAAGCTAAATGAATTTGGTGAAATACTGAAATCTATATCATTAAATAAAATGATATTCGTATTTCTAAATACAATTATTATTAACAAGCCAATGAATATAGGTTAGTGTCTCATCATCAAGAAAAAAATTAGTCCTATATTTATATAATATATAGTAGTTTACTTATTTAATTGAAAAAATCATTAATTTCTACTAAAGTTAGAAAACCACGTATGACTGGATTATATTTGTATATTTGGTCTTTTAATATATTGTCGTGCCTCCAATTAGCTTCCATGGCTTATGAGAGCGCGATGGGTTATCTCTCAAGATTTCTCACCAAATAAACACCATCATGAGTAAGATCAAGCAAAAAATGGCATTTGTAGAGATAGTAATAGGGTTCAAGTTCACACAGCATATCATCATCTAGTTTAAGTTAAAAAACAACATGATTTAAATTTATAAAAAAACATAGGGAAGTTTAGTTTCAGAGGTTCAATGCAACGAAACTGGCATAGTGGAGATATATGGAGACACATATCTCAGGATCAAACTCTTATTTGGATTGCTCGCACATTCCTGCTACCACATCCACCACTCTCCAAGCTTTAACCTACATGTTTCAAAAATAACATGCAAGGGCTGATTACACCGTGTACCCAGTGAACACGTCCCTGAAGACAATACATATATAAATTGTTATGCCATTAAATCGATAAAGCATGAGGTTTTACTTTAAAAATCCACTCACGTTTATCAAAACATTTTTCATATACTCTGCAGAGTTATACGTTTCATGTGTGATCACTATCTGTTTTAATAGTGTGGCTTGGAAGCAGGCCTACCAAGACTGGGAATGACATAATTCACCCAACTCACAGTCATCAAACTGCACTGATCTCTGAACATACAACATCGAGATCCGATCGACTCTAACCCATCCTTATAACCCCCAAGTGTCAACCCGTGGTTGATCCACTCCACAATTGATCAACTAGGGTATCGGACCACCAATATTGGCATACCAGAGTTTAAGCTTGTGGTACCACGGGCTCAAGGATATTGGCCATCTTGGCTCGCAATCAGTCAAAACTGCTAAAGATTTAAAACCTTGGTGCATTTTACTGACGCCTTAACTCTCTAGCCAACTACGTCTGGCTCAAAGGTACATATATGATCCACAATACAATTTTGGCATTACAATTATTTTAAAATAAAATATTTTCATACTTTACTTTGAAAAGAAAATAATTTTCATGCTTTTAGATTTTATACAATAAAAGCCCACCTTGATTCCTTATTTTGATTGCACAACAGCTGCTCGAAAGCAAAACCTTGCCCAACACGGTTTCCTTAACACATTAATCACAAACACACAAATAAGATAAACACTCATGAACCACATATTCATCATACAGACAATGTGATTCATTAAGATCAACAACTTGACCTACTTCGTCTCACTTCCTCAACAACTCCTCTTTCATGAGTTTCAATTTCATACATCAACAATCATAGCTCAAGCAACGTTTAGTTTGCTCTTTAATTACTGATCTCAACCATTTCTATAAATCAAGATCAATTATGAACAATCATTCATTTCAAAGTTCACCACTAACATACGGATATTTTTTAGTTCACAAGTCTCAACCACTATAACTTAGCATAAAATGATGGTAGCATTACTCATCTCATCATATTATTCAGTCCCTGCCCTTCAAGCATCTTATTCTAGTTCTTCTTTAAAATAAGTTCATCACCAAAACCAATCATTTCATACATCAATAGTTATGATAACGCAAGTTGAAAGTCGATTATACTACTATGTTCTACATCCAAAACATGCTATAAACCTCATGTATTATGAATGGAAGGATTATATCGATGTTACCTAAGTTCAATTATCAAGGGCGAACGAAACGAGCAAAGAAATCAGAATTTCCCGCATCTTCCTGTCTCTGGCGCGGTCTGTTGCTGACCGGGCCTCCGCCGTGCCCCCGACCGTGCCAAAAAGGTGTCTGGAACATGTCTTGGATGCGGTCAAAACCCTTGACCGTGCCTCAACCATGTCTACAACGGGCTTTGTCGTGTTCTCGCTGTTTTCACCCAAATTGTAACCATTATCAACCACCAATAGTAATCACAACTTAAATTCATCAAATACACATGCCAAACAACATAAAAACACTCTTGCATGTATGATCAAACCCCAAATGATGCATGCAAAGTTGAAATTCTTGAAGAAGGACTCTCACCTTCCTTTCCAAGTTTTTGATCGGCCAAATTTTGAGTTTCCACCTCCACAATAAGACCAAAAACTTCACTTAATCCCCTAGAAACAAATATAAACACCAAACCAAGTAATTTATAAGATTTGGGACGAAGTGAACTCAAAATTCGAAATTGAGTACCCTATGTCACAGTTTCGTAAAAAGGGCATAACTCAGTCGTTTCTTTCCCAAATCAAGCAAATGAGTAGTCCACAATTATCTACTCTCGAAGCTCTAGAACTTTGTGTCTCACGATTGTCGTCCAAATCACCGCCAATTGGCCGAAAATGGCGCGAAATTTGTTGTCGCTGGAGGCACTCCTTTTTGCACGAAAATAAAAAAGGAAAATGGTGTTTTGGTTTCTCTCAAGTGGAGTGAGGTGTTAATGGCAGACCTAGGCTAGCTCAAGTGAGTCATTAGCTAGGTAAATATTATTAGGGCAAGTTGTAGGAACTGAGTCTACAATAGGCGACATGAATCGCCATTTATTAAAACTCCGGATTCGATTTATGGATATCAAAATAAATATCATGACAAACAGTAAATGCCCTATGCATGCTCCTATTTAATTTAATTCATAGATTCAAAGGGATACCTTAAACTCCAAGGTCTGATCTACAGATCTAGATCGATGACGGCAATGAAGATGGTGCAGATCTGGATCTGGAATCGATCAAAACGATGGTGTTCCTACAGATCTGATCTTCTGATCTGTTCCCTTGCTCGATCCGAAAATCTGGTGAGGATACGCTGCCGGATCTACAGCCGCCCACTCTCTCACAATCTCTCTAGGGTTTCAAAATGAAACTTCAAAACTAATGTGGGCTAGTGAGAGATCATCTATTTATATAGATCTGAGAATGGGCTATTAGGGTTTAATAAACCCTAATGGGCTCTGAGCAGTGTTGGGCCAGACCAGGGATCAAATGCAAATAATAAAGTGGGCCTCCTATTAATTAATTCCATGTTCAACCCAGAACATAATTAATTAATAAACATTAATTCATGCCACCAGAGAATTAATGCTGATCTACCCCTTTATTACCACGTTATTAGGAACGGGTTGCATTGACTTGGTTAATCCCCATATTTAAGGTTTCAGACATTCATTAATTAATTCAGCGTATGACAATTAGCTGTAATTAATTAATCTCTTATTATTCCTGAGTAGTACCACTCAACCCTTATCGCTTATGCTTGAATCAATGATTCAGCCTGCAGGACTTAGCATAACGAACCTCGTGAGCTTCCCAGGGAATGTCACCATCCTGAAACGGATATGGTTATCTAAATCCAGCCTGAGGAAACCCCACACAAGCTGCCATCACCCAAGATGCAGATATACGAGTACATGTAAGACTCTCCACCATAGCAAGTCAAAGTGACAGTCAACCCATGTGTGCCCCTCAGCTTTCAATAGACTTTAGATCCGACCAAGTTACCGAGATCTTTACTCATTCATATGTCAAGTAGAATGGTTCATCTCACTGTTGATCCTATCAATACATTGAGATGTACCGGTCACACAAAGCAGTCAAGATAAACCACTTATGGACTTGTGTGCCGCAGCCTAAACCGACAGCCAAACCAGAAACTGTCTCAGCTGTGATAACTGTTTATATCTCGCTAGGTCGAACGATCTATACGATCTTCTGTGATCTCTTACACACCGTATGATCTCCCTATCGACGAGATAACTGGATGTGTTTGTTCGCATCGTATGATTGTTAATTCAGACAGGAGTTGTTTATTGCAAGCCATTAATGATTACCAGTATATCAAACATAACGTTTCCTAATATACCAATCATAATGCTTTTATGTATACAATTCCAACAATCTCCCACTTATACTCAAAGCATTATACCATTACTTTCCAGAGTATAACATGTGTCTATTCTAATCTAGCTATTACATTTGGTCACCAGGTGGCCGGCATCTACCTCAGTCCTAGGCTACGAACGTGACCTTCGTATGCCTTCTGAGGTAAGCCCTTTGTAAATGGATCTGCTAGATTATCCTCAATGTTCATCTTATCTATTAGCACATCGACCCTCGCTACGATTTCTCGTATGATGTGGTACTTTCTCTCTATGTGTTTAGACGCCTTGTGAGTTCTTGGTTCCTTAGAGTTTGCTACTGCACCAGCATTATCACAATATACCGTGATAGTCTTGGGCAAACTCAGAACAATATCTAACTCTTGGAGGTAGTTCCGGAGCCATATTGCTTCTATAGAAGCCTCTGAAGCTGCCACATACTCAGCTTCCATGGTGGAGTCCGCGATACATTTCTGTCTCGCACTCCTCCATGTTACAGCTCCACCTGCCAAGGTGAACACATAGCCCGAGGTCGATCTCTCCTCATCCTGATCCGCCTGGAAATCCAAATCCTTTCTTAGCATTTTGCATGCTAAGACGGACAATCACAGTATCAATATAAGCGGCCTGAGATAAGCTTAACATCCTTTTCTTGCGATCACGCAAGACTTTAATCCCAAGGATGTATCCAGCGTCTCCTAGGTCCTTCATTTGAAACTGTTCGGATAACCATCTCTTTATGTCTGACAACACCTTCACATCGTTGCCGAATAGAAGAATGTCATCTACATAAAGTGCAAGGAATACCACGCTTTCGCTGACGTTTAATCGGTACACACAACTTTCGGTTTCGCACTGTGAAAATCCATAGGATTTAATCACATCATCGAAACGTTTGTTCCATGACCGTGAAGCTTGTTTAAGTCCATACAAGGACTTCTTTAGCTTCCAGACAAGATGCTCTTCACCATCCTTCACATAACCCTCTGGCTGCTGCATATAGATGTCACGACCTTCCTCAAGGTACCCGTTTAAAAACGCGGTTTTGACATCCATCTGCCAGATTTCTAGGTCCATATGTGCTGCTATGGATAGAAGAATTCGAATGGATTTGAGCATGGCTACCGGTGAGAAGGTCTCGTCATAGTCAATGCCCTCCTTTTGACTATAACCCTTCGCCACCAACCTGGCTTTAAAAGCTGTTATTTCTCCTTTCGAACCTTTCTTCCGTTTGTATACCCATTTGCAACCTATGGCCCGAAAGCCATCAGGTAGCGCAGACTTCTGGTATACATCCATAGAGGTAATTGATTCAATTTCTGAATCCATGGCTTTATGCCATTTTTTAGCATCTTTGTCATTTACTGCTTCGTCGTATGTCCATGGGTCGGTATCATCTAGTCCGTCTTCCGGGATCAAGTCCGAAGACTCTCCCACGAACATATACCGCTCGGGTTGGTGAGGTACCCTCCCACTACGACGGAGCACTGGTACTGCGTCAGCAGTTGGTGCAGTTACTTGTGGATCAAATCCATGCACTGGCGACCGTGCAATTGGTTCCATACCTTCGAGAGGTATACTCAATCTGCCACGGGGTTTTCCCAATGAAAGCGCATCATCATCTCCAATTTCTTGGAGAATGATATCACGTTTGGATTTGTGGTTTTTCACAAACTCGTCCTCTAAGAATCTTGCGTTGGTGCTAACAACGATCTTCTGATCCTCAGGACAGTAGAAATAACCACCCTTCGTTTGTCTGGGGTATCCCACAAACAGCATTAGCTTGGACCTACCTCCTAACTTATCAGGTTCCTTCGACAAAATATATGCCGGACAACCCCACACTCTTATCTTTGACACACTGGGCTTTCGCCCATGCTAAAGTTCCGAGGGTGTTTTAGGAACTGACTTAGAAGGTACCAGGTTCAGCAGGTACGCCGCTGTTAGTAACGCGTGACCCCAAAACGAAACAGGCAAGTTCGCATAACTCATCATAGATCTAACCATTTCAAGAAGAGTCCTATTTCTTCTTTCCGCCACACCATTCTGCTGAGGAGTGCCTGGTGCGGTCCATTGGGATGTAATCCCATGCTCTGATAAAAACTGCAAGAACTCGTCACTGAGATACTCACCACCACGATCAGATCGTAATGACTTAATGGTCTTGTTTAACTTCTTCTCTACTTCCGCCTTGAATTCTTTGAATTTCTCAAAGCATTCAGACTTATAGTGAAGTAAGTAAACATACCCGTATCTCGAGTAATCGTCAATAAAAGTGACGAAATACTTAAATCCTCCACGAGCTTGCGTGGACATAGGTCCACATAAATCAGAGTGGATCAATTCCAACACATCACTTGCTCGAGACTGACTCGCCTTGAAAGGCCTGGTCGTCATCTTTCCCACTATACAGGATTCACAAACTCGATGTGGAACTACCTGGATTGAATCCAACGTTCCATCATCCACGAGTCTCTTGATCCTCTTTAGATTGATGTGACCTAGTCTCAGATGCCATAGATATGTAAGATCCTCATCAGAAGATGAAAACTTTCTCTTCTTATGATTAAATGAGTTATATGCAGCATTCACGGAAGATTTATGCAAACAAGTTATGATATAAAGAGAGTCTTTCTGTATCCCACGACAGATAACACCGTTATTGCCATTGATAGTAACATGACTATAAAAAATAACTGAAAATCCATCATTTATTAAACTGGAAACAGAAATAAGGTTCCGCCGAAAATCCGGCACATACAAAACATCTCTTAAAATCAAAACATTGTCTTGAAAGCATAATGTAACATCTCCAACTGCTACTGCAGACACACGAGCAGCATTACCCATGGAGATCGTCACCTCGTCATCATTCAGCTGCCTTGTCGGCCTGAATCCCTGCAAAGTGTAACAAACATGATCAGTGGCTCCAGTATCCACTACCCATGAATGGGTAGAAACAGATGCCAAACATGTTTCCGTTACAAGTGCTAATGACGTACCTTGTCCAACCCGCTTGGACAGACAATCCTTCTTCCAGTGACCAGTTTTGCCACAACGGAAACACTTGCCTTTTTTCCCCGGTGTCACAGTCTTCTTTTTCCCAGAACTTTTGCTTCCAAAGGCTGTCTTCTTGAATTTCTTTCCAATCACCCCTTTAGCACCTTTCGATGAAACAGGGCGATTACCGGAAGAAACCAAGACTGCCTTTTCAGGTTGCATGACTGATTCAGCCGCCATGAGATCACTAAGTAACTCATTGAGAGTGTACTCCTTTTAACTCATGACAACATTCAGCCTAAAGTTCTCAAAAGACTTCGGAAGTGAGTTGAGTATGATATCGACCTGGGCTTCCCCGTCAATACCTCCTCCATGCAACGTCAGTTCATCCATGAGATGAGTCATGGAAACAACGTGCTCCCTCACTGAGCTACCATCAGTCATTCTACAACTCACGATTTCCCTCATGAGTTTAAATCTGACAGCTCTATCCGATTCCCCATAAGTAACTGTGAGACTATCCATAATCTCAGCTGCTTTGTCATAGTGCTGATGTTGTTGCTGGAGCACCTTAGACATGGTGGTCATCATGTAGCACTTGACTACATTATTAGACTTGAACCACTTGTCATAGAGGTTCCGCTCCACATCAGTTGACTCAGCAGTGGGGACAGCTGGACACGGAGTGTTAAAAACATATTGATGTTCCTCTGCAACTAGGATATAATCCAAGTTGCGCTTCCATTCCAGGAAATTCGGACCAGTTAATTGATTTTGTGCCAAGATATTTATGACATTATTCATAGACATATCTGAAAACAATAATTGATTAAAGTAAGTACATACATGCAGAACATTGAAACAAATATGCATTGTAACCTTTTGATAAACCAATACAATTGTTTCCCCCAATTGCCTAGGTGCATCTACTGCAAGCTCCTTTCGAAGACGTTTACAGCAGACCACCTAACCAGACTGCTCTTTGAAGTTCCAGTCTTTAATTTCAATCCATGCCAGGTATTCGCCGGCAAATGAAATTAATAATCGGAGATAAAACTAAAACCATGTTCAACCTATCTGAGCAGGGACATCATTCATGAGTTAGTACTCAGGCAACATCTAAGCATTTAACCACAATTCTAACTCCGGAAGTTAAAAGGATGATTTGTCATACGTACTAGACCCATGACGCATGCCTCTTACAACCTTTGTTATCTCATTTAAAACAATTCTAGAGAACTTATGAACAAATAAAGTAAGCAGGCTACGGTCGTGTAGACGTCTACTCACTTCACTGTCCACTCCTCACATGTTTAAATGTTTTATTTAGAAATCTCATCTATTAGAACTTATGAACAAATAAAGCAAGCAGGCTACGGTCGTGTAGACGTCTACTCACTTCACTGCCCACTTCTAATAAGAGACCGCATTGTGGAGGTCTTGTTGATTTTAATTAAAAAATCTCGCTTAGTCTTTTTCTTTCAAAAGGTTCTTATGCGCACAGATTATTTTATGATCCATAAATTATGTCACATCTAAAATTCCATCATATTTCCCAACATGATTCCGGAATTTATAGACATAATTTAATACATAAAATAAATCACATAAAGCATGCTTTGAACAGTAAATAATAAAGCAATAACATGCTTCCCTATTATCTACAACATGCTTTAAAAATAAATAATAAAAGCAGTAGCATGCTTTCCTATTATTTACTAGTGCGCACATAATAAATCACATCATACGAGAAATAAATTAAATAAACAAAGAAAATTTCTCGTGGCCCCTTGATGCAATTACATGGGAAATAAAATTAAACCTATCTATTACAAGGCTTTAATTTAATACAGATCTTCATATTTGGGCTCCCACTGTTTAACTTGAAATCTGCAATCTTGGGCTGGAATAAAAATACAGTAATTTGGGCCAGCAATCAGGGTTTCAGGCCCATAGGGTTTCAAAAACCCTAATTTTCAGAAAACCCTAATTTTCCAGCAGCCCGGGCCGCCTCCGGGCTTCCGAGCCCGCATCCAGCCCGAACCTGAAAAACCCTAGCCCTAGCTGCTGCTAGGGTTGCAGCCGCTACCTTCTCCAGCCTGGAACCGGCGCTGCCGCCGGAGCACAGACACAGCCACCACAGTAAACCGCAGCCCCGCCGCCTGTCTGCTCACCGACGAGCGCCGCCCACGCCTGCAGCCGCCGCTGAACTCGCGCACACTGCAGGTGCCGCGCGACCACCGTCCAGCCATGCACGCACAATGCCTCCCACCGCCGTGCGCATTGCTGTCGTCGGAATCGCGATATCAAATAGTAGCAGGCGCAACAACCACCGAATGCAGGGCCGCCGCACGCAGGAGGCTCGCGCGCGCCCTCTGCCTGGTGCCCGCGACCGACGATGCGCCGTCTGCGTCGCCACCAGCTTCGCATGCTCGCCGGCCAACGTCTGGAGTCGTACATGACGCTGCAACAAAAACCGCCGCCGCGTGCCTTGTTTTCACAGAAAACTGCCACGCACAGCTTGCAGCCATTGCGTGCTGCCCTCGCTGGCCGGCGGCTGCCGCCGCCGGTCACCGCCGCGCGCCACCGGCGCGTGGCTGCAGCCTGTTCCAGTCCACCGAAAAACTGTTGCTATACATTGTCGTTGTTTTGTTCTCCATGTGTTCCGATTTACAGATTGAATAAAATAAAATAACAGATCTAGTCTATTACATATTTTCCTATCAATCTAATCGCGGATTTTCTCGCGATTTAAAACAAAACCAAAAACAATGAGGGGCCACAAGAACAAAAACATCCACAACAAAATAAATCCATCCACGATAAATTAAAAAACATGCATAAACTGTTTGTCAAATTTATTTTCCGACAGAGCCATAAAATACGAACCTCGCTCTGATACCAATTGTAGGAACTGAGTCTACAATAGGCGACATGAATCGCCATTTATTAAAACTCCGGATTCGATTTATGGATATCAAAATAAATATCATGACAAACAGTAAATGCCCTATGCATGCTCCTATTTAATTTAATTCGTAGATTCAAAGGGATACCTTAAACTCCAAGGTCTGATCTACAGATCTATATCGATGACGGCAATGAAGATGGTGCAGATCTGGATCTGGAATCGATCAAAACGATGGTGTTCCTACAGATCTGATCTTCTGATCTGTTCCCTTGCTCGATCCGGAAATCTGGTGAGGATACGCTACAAAATTCAACCACTTATTTTTCTTAAATCAAGGGCTAATAATCAATTACAATTTTAGTATAATTCTCCAGATTTGATTTTCATAATTTATAAAAGGATATCATTGTAAATTTACATATATACAATATCTTTTATGATTTGAACATATCTAAAAGATTCTTTATAATTCAAATTCTGATAACCGTCATTCTCCTTTGTTGTTCCATCGCAAGCTCGTATCCACCACCATCGTCTTCACCTCTAGTGTTGTCGTCCATCCCAGCACCATCGTCTCCTCCAGCACCATCATCTTTTCCATCGCCGTCGTCAATTCTAGTGCCGCCGTATGTTCAAGCACCCACCGCCGTCTCTTACAGCAGTGTTAGTCTCCAGCACCATTGTCCTTCTCCACCAACTCTAACGTTGTGGTCTCCTCCACGATTTCAACTTTCATTTCTTTGTTTTTGTAGGAATTCGATCTCAATTGTTTTATTTTTCATATTCAACCTATTCTAGTTTTCATGTGTTATTGCTGATTTAGTTTGCCGGCTTACTATGAAAATAGTTCCGGAAAAAATGGTTGGGAAGAGGTTTATGGAACAACAAGACAAAAATGAATTACGTAATTTGTAATGTATTGCTTTTTATATTCTAATTTATTGCTTGATCAAGATTATCTATTATAAATTGTTATGCTCACATGCCAATTTGTGACATGATATTTTATATGTTATTGCTAGACATATGTTGGTTAATAACCTGATCATTTATATTATATTGCACTAAGTTGATGAATTTGTAGCGTTAATATAATAGTTCTATACAGTTAATGTATTGCTTATAATGTTCTAATCTATTGCTTACTAAGTGTTAATTTATTGCTTGATCGCGATAGTCTATTATAAATTGTTATGCTCGCACGATAATTTGTAGCTTGCTATTTTATATGTTATTGCTAGACATATGATGTTTAATAGCTTGATCATGTATTTGAAATTACTTTAAGTTGATGACTTTGTAGCGTTAATTGATGGTTAAATACGTTTTATGTATTGCTTATTATGTTCTACTTTATTTCTTAGTGAATGTGAGTTTATTGCTCGATGATGACAGTAGTCTTGTTTTTTATGACTTGATATTTGCAATCTAATAGCAACAAATATTATGTGTTTCTTATTATGTTATAATTTATTGCTTATTAAATGTCACTTTATTACTTAATTACGATATTTTGTTTTTTGTAGTGTTTAATTATATTGCTTATTATGTTTAAAATTATGGCTTGATATTTCAAATTTAACAGCTTAATATGCTAAAGATAATTGCTTTGTACAGTTAAAAATAATGTTTAACACTTGGACTGTATTTTTTTTAATTTTATGGCTTGATACATAAAAGTTAATTTTATTCATTTGTTTAAAGATTTATTTACGAACTGTTTGATTCTTTCAATATG
>JAPKLW010001278.1:139939-160247 GCA_026898455.1 Plectranthus barbatus
GGGTTTGAAAGGAAAGGACTCGGCTGGGCATACGATTTATAAGAAATGTGGTAGTTAGGATAGTATCCCCCCATAATCTAATTGGCATATTTGTTGAGAACAGTAGGGTGTGTGTTACTTCTAGAATATGTTTATTTTTTCTTTTAGCGATCCCATTCTGTTGTGGAGTGTTGTTATAAGAACTTTGGTGTATGATGCCGTGTTTTTGGAAATAATCCCCCTGAAAAGTATTGAAATATTTAGTCCCATTATCAGTGCTGAGAATTTTGATTTGGGTTTAAAATTGTGTTTGGATCATCAGGTGAAAATTTGTAAATGTAGAACAAACATCAGATTTTTCCTTTAGCAAATACACCCAACAAACTCTAGAATGATCATCAGTAAATGTGACAAACCATTTAGAGCGATTCCGATCAGGAATACGGTATGGTCCCCACACATTATTGTGAATTAAAGTAAATGGTTTGGTGGGTTTATATTCGGATTTAGGAAATGAAGGACGATGGTCTTTAGCAAGTTCACAAATTTCACACTTGGAATTAAATGATTTTTTGTTTAGGAATAGGAAGGGAAACAAATGTTTCATGTACTGAAAACTGGGATGACCCATTCTAAAATGCCATAACAAGACTTCACTATCCTTAAGGGTAGATGCAGAGTCACAATTTGCAATTCGATATCGGGTACCTTTATTGACCTCTTCAAAGTAGTAGAGCCCCTCACATTCCTTAGCACTACCAATCATCTTCCCCGATGAAAGGTCCTGAAAAACACAATGGGTAGACAAAAACTTAGCAGTGCAATTAGAGTGTTTTGTTAACTGACTAACAAATAACAAATTGCAAGACAACTTGGGAACATGAAGAACTGATTCTAGTGTAATGGTGTCAGAAATTTTAATACTTCCTTTTCCAACAACATATGATAAAGAACAATCTGCAATCTTAACCTTAACATTTCTAGAACATGGGGTATATGAAGAAAATAGATAATAACAATCTGTCATGTGATCAGAGGCGCCTGAATCGATAATCCAAGGATTTTTTTTATTTTTGTGGAATTAAGCGCGAATAGAGAATTACCGCTTTGAGCTAGAGAGCTGGTAGAAACATTTATAAGATTGACCATGATTTTGAAAACTCGAGAAAAATTTATAAATCCGCTCCAGTTGCTCAGGATTGAGCATATTTGGACTCGAGTTGTTCCCCTTCTTTTCTTCTGTATTAGTTTGATATCCACGACTCCTGACAGTTTGCCTTGACTTCCAATTAGTTGGTTTACCATAGATCTCCCAGCACATGTCTTTGGTATGACCACTCTTGTGACAATGTTCACACCACGGGCGTCTTCTTTGATGTGTGCCATGGCCTTGTGTACTTCCATGGTTACCCTTGGTTGCTAAAGCTGAAGGTGTTGTTTCGGGCCCAATAGAGGTTTTATGGACCAATCCACTTGAGCCTCCTTTGCTTACTAGCGCAGAAGGCATATTAGAGACATTCTGTCGCCCTTCTTCTCTCCGAACTTCTGCAAAAACTTCTCGTATTGTTGGCAATGGATGTCGGCTCAAGATCCGGCCTCTTACTTCATCAAATTCACGATTAAGACCAGCTAGAAATTTGAAAACTCTTTCATTTTCCAACCTGCGTTTGTACCGTACACTATTAGTACTACAATCCCACTCTTCTTCAACTCTCAAGTTGAGTTCTTGCCACTGATTAGCATCTCTATATAATAGTCAGTGACATCTCTTTCTTCTTGTTTCGTTCGCCAAAGTTTGCTTTTGATATAAAAATTTTGAGATACATTTTTTAGCATCGGAGTACATCTCTCGAACAACATCCCAAACATCTTTGGTTGTTGGCAAGAAGAGATATGTTTTTTCAATTGCCGGTTTCAAGAGTTTATGAGTCATGCTATCACCATCGAGTTCTCTGATCTCCATTTCTGCAGGGAAGCAACTGAAACCTTCAGTTGCTTGCTTTGTCAAGTCTCCGGTTAGGTAACCGAGCTTTCCTTTGCCTTCAATCACGAGCTTAATTGTTTGAGTCCATCCACAGAAATTCTTTCCATCAAATTTCTCCACCGTTAGTTGGAAGGATGAACTATCCTCTGATTTTTTTCTCCTGCTGCCTTGATATTGGGTCATTTTTTTCCCCAGGAATTTAACCCTGCTCTGATGCCATGAAGACAGAATGGTTTCTGTATTTCATTGATTGTTTTTATCAAATACAAAGTGCATATTTATACACTAAAAAGAAGTCTGAAAAAGGAAAGAAAAACCTAATCTTCTAAATCCCCTAAAATATGCTGATTCGTCTGTCAATTTACAGTTACAATCTAGGATATAATTAATAATTAAGGTTTTGCAACAAAAGACTACAAGAGTAACAACTATATCCAAGCTGTGATTATTACGGGCGTTTTTGCCGCAAGTTCGAATAGTTACGGGAAGAACTTAAAAGCTCATAACTTCCGGAGAAAGAGGCTGCGTGGTGTGCCCACACTCCCTTTCTGAGTTCTGAAGGAGGACGAGACCCTGGGCGAGAGTGAGCAAGTGAACTGGTGGACACAAGCATTCACCAACTTGCGATAGATCGTGAGGACAAATTGTAATCCTGAAGCTAATATATTTCTGGCTACTGCCTAAAGAGAGGACGTAGGACAGTTGTCCGAACCTCTATAAATTCTTGTGCTTTTTACTGCTTTGATTATTTTTGCAAGGATTTAAAATCCAACACTATCTCGTGTTGGAGTATATTGGAACTTGACTCTAATCTGACTCGCAGACTATTAAGATTTTCAAAGAACCAAACTGGTTGAGAACCACCAATTTGAATTTGCAAGAACTCATTCTCAATCTTCCGCTGCATATATTCGACTAACTCTAATTTCAGTACTAACACCTTAAGTTATATAATCCAAACTATTTGAGTTTTTTTTTATGAAAATATTTAAGCCCTATTGATTTCAGGTTGAAAAATATTAAAAACGATATATATTATGTTAAAGGAGAACAATCACCTATTAATTGTTTCCGTCAAATATATAAATCAATTTATAGTTATATTTTATTTATTATACTATATATAATAATAATATATTTACCATTTTTTAAATATTATCTCACTAATTTATAATATGAACTTATTTTTTAAATAATATAAATATAATAAATTTTATAAAATGATAGTATTTAAATCGAATCCATAGACTTTATTATTATTATTATTATTATATTTCTTTTTATTTTTATTAAATTTATATATATAATTTATCGTATGATATAAAATATATTTTATATTACCATATATGAAACATAATATTTATTAATTATATATAATATTATAAAATAAGATTGGTGCAAATCTAGTACTTAATTTTAACACAAGATCTCTTCGACTTTTTAAACAAAAATAAAAATGAGTTGGATACAAAATCAACACATATATTCGTTACAGTTTCCAGAAAGATACATCGTTCGTACTATGATGTAAACTCAATCATTCTTGGGAGAAGCCGCCGTTAGAAGGAGCCTCTCCTCCGTCGGCTGTTTCGCCTCCTCGGCTAACAGCGACTGCAGATCGCTGCCGTTGGCCAGGCTGTTAAACTCCACAGCTTTCGACGGCATTGTAGGATAGCGGCGCTGAGCGAAAGTCATCAGTCTCTTGATAGATTGCAAATACTTACGGGTAGTCTCGTCGTTCATGATGTGTGCCACACTGTTGGTGTAGATCTTCTCCCGCGCAGACCGTTCGTGAATACCAACCATAGTCACACCAATAGGCCACGGGGCATTCCCGATGGCCATTTTTATGTAATGATCCATGGCCGCTAGGTAGTCCCGTTTCATACAACACCGGACAACAATCATCAGTGCTTGCCGGATGTCGTCGGGGAGAACCTACACATGTAAATCATCATCATCCATGTTCAAAGGTAGAGAGAATACATGTATGCACCTTTCATGGTATTTGGTAATATAATAGCAGTCAAGCAACAAACACTAATTCACTGAATTTTATACTGTACTTTATCAACACATAGCTAATGATGCTTTCACCTAGGTGTCGCTGCCACTGCAAATTGTTACAAATAACAATACACTACCATGGCGGATCTACATGGAGACTAGAGGGCTTCAACCCCTATTCCCTTCAACCCCTATGCACCTTTCATGGTATTTGGTAATATAATAGCAGTCAAGCAACAAACACTAATTCACTGAATTTTATACTGTACTTTATCAACACATAGCTAAAGATGCAAGTCAAGAAAAAGGAGGTTAGCCTAAAGAAGAAGAGAGCGTAAAGGGGCTAAAAAATTTCGGTTTTAGTCGTAAATTTTTAGATTCATTAGACTAGTTCTCGCCTAGGAATGTTTACATATTTTATCATTTTTTAAACTGATGTTTTTATTCATTTATGTACTTTTTTCTTTTGTTATGTAAAAATCTAATGGAGTCCACCAATTAAAATTTCCGGAATCTGCCACTAAACATTGCACAAGGCTAGTCAACACTCAACACCACGTTTTGCTTTAGTTGAATTTCAGGTTACCTCCAACTTGGAAGCAACCGAAAAAAGGGAAGAACAGAAACAAAAAAAGACAAACTTAATATTTTATCTGGAAACTCCATATGAACTCATTTCCAACTGAGAACTAAGGACTCCAACTATCATAGAAACATAGACACACAAAAAGATAAATTGAGTGAACAACACCATCACACTAAGCTTTCATCACTATTTATCATAAATAACATATATCAATGTGGTCAACTCAAAGCTACCGTGGGGTAGTGTCAATGTTTCAAAGTTTTAGGCGGACACAAACTAAACTAGTGAAGTACTCCATAACAAGAGTAGGAACAGTCAAAGAAATGTTCAGTTTCTTCAACTTGCATTCTTTGTCTACAACACTCCACGTTTTGAAATATATAAGCAGATTGCAGAACAACCCATTTATTGTGTACCTAAGCAAATGTTGATCATATTCCTTCAAATTATATAGAATAATATCACAATCAAGTATGAGATTAATCTTTGCAAGAATTTAAGCTAGATAGGCATTCAGTCAGTACTCCAATAAACCATAATTTCACACACGCATATATGTAAATAAAAATATTAATCAACCACATCAACTCACCTTTTTTCTGCAGAACTTGAACAAAGGAGTCAAATACCGAGCACATTGCTTGAAGGTAGCCACCATCGACTTCCCTTTAGCCGTCCTCTTCTCCGCCTCGCTCATCTCATTGAGCTCCTGATTCCACTCATTCAACAACTTCTTGAAATACACCAGAATCTTATCTTCATCACACAAATCCTCAAAATTCGCCTTCATTCTCTTTATATCTTTGTCGTGATCAACCCCAGACGACGCCCCATCGCCACTGAGATCTTTATCCCCATCTCCTCCATCCTCATCCTCTCCCCGTTCCTCCCTCGACTTCCTTTTTCTATCACTTACAATTCCCGACTTCTGCCGCTTCTTCAGCTCCACAATATCCCGCAGAAAATCATTCGTTTGCCCTTCAGTCATATCACTGTCATCCACCTCAAACAGTCCAGCCTTCAGCACGAACTTCAGACGGTCGAGCCTCGCCTCATCGTCTTCGCCGAAGAGCGTCACCGGCTGTTTAAGGAATCGGAGGCGGCGAATCACCTCCTGTCTCGGTAGATTTAGATTGTCGATATTCTGCTCCTCGACTAGGGATTTAGATGAGGACGATTCAGGCTTGGATTTCGCGATTTCGGGGTTGGAATTAGGGTTTGATGATGATTTGGGATCCTTATTCTGTTGCTCTTGCCGCAGCTGCTTTTGACGGAGGGCTTTGGCCTCGGCTTCGCGCTTTTCTTCCTCCCGCAGCCGCTGGAGACGTTTCTGCTCGATTTCCGACCGCTTGAACACCTTCTTTCCGCCGACGTCCTCCGCCAGACTCTGCCGCTTCTTCAGCAATTCCTGCTTCAGAATATCCATGATTTTGATTCGATTTGTGAAACGAAGAGCGCGTCGTTGAATTTGGGGTGGTAGGGCTTTTTTACGAGTTGCCCCAATTTGGTTGGATATCTAGGGGATGCGCACCCGTATCCGGTTTGGTTCGAATTAGTGGATCCGAAATTTTATTATAATTTCAAGTATTAATTAAAAGACCAAAGTAGGCCTATTAATTGGTTTATTTATATATATGATTTGTATGCATATATATAACACGTTATTTTGTAGAATATATATAGAGTATATTATGTATATTATGTAATTTAATTTTCTTTCATGTACTGTTGTGATGTGTAATTTAATTTTCTTTTCATGTACTGTTGTGATGTTATCTTACTTTAATTTCATTATTTATTGTTCTAAACTTATATTATTTTAATTTATAAATGTTCATAATTTCTCTAAATTATAAAATTTGAAAAAATATTATATAATTTAATATTATAAATAACTATTTATTTAATATAATAGATAAATAAAAATATTATATATGTGATTGGATTTGTGTGGGAGGTGTTAAAGTTGATGTTATAGTTTTATTCATTGTTATAGGAATAAGTTTTAAAAGACAAATTCTCATATGAGACGGTGCCATCATTTTTATTGTTAGACGAATTTAATGAAATAGTGTGTTTCTTTATTGCAAATGATGTCTCACCATTTTTATTGTGAGACGAATTTAATGAAATGATGTGTTTCTTTATTGCAAATGATGTATTTCTTTGTTGCAAATAATGTAATATTTAAAAATGAAATGATGTATTTAACTTATTGAAATGATGTATTAAGATCCGTCTCACAACAAAAAAATAGTGAGACCGTCTCTCAGGAGACCAACTCGTTTTAAAAGGTTGATAAGGTTTAAATTTTAAATGTAAAACATTTACGAATTAGTAATAACATATATTTAAAAATTAATCTGTAATTTGCATGCGATTAAACTAAGCATGAATGATAAAAGCAAATCTATATTAAAATACAAATAACATAATTTTTTAATCTTAACAAAAATATAGTCAACAAATATTAATCTCCAAATCTTAGTTAGAGTATAATGATATATGGTCTTCCACCCTAACAAGTACAAGCAATTACATGATATCAATGTTCAGATTATCCTTATTTTTGTTCAATCTTCTTAAAATAATAATAAAAAATCTACACATTTGACAAGTATAATATTCCCTCCGTTCTTTGGCATTAGTCCCATTTTTCATTTTCGTCTGTCCCGCGTAATTAGTCTCATTTCCTAAAATGGAAAAAAATCTCCTCACACCAATAAAATATTAATTCCTAACTTGTATATTGGTAATTGTGCCAAAAACAAATGAGACTAATGCCAATGGAGTATTACTTTTAAATTCATAATAAAGTATTTACATTTGTAATATATTAAGTTATCTGGTTATTGTAAAATTGCGGGGCTTTTCCATTTTGTCTATTAAATCCTGGTATACAACAAGACAAGTTCCCTAATTAAGTCCATTTTAGATTGATTTCTACGTTGCTTAATCAAGTTTTACTTAATTTTGTTTACTCAAGAATACCTTTAACTATTGGGATCTTGTGTAGTACGTAGTGGTCTTTGTCTCATAATTGTTTGGGGTTTAGACCTATATTCATTGGTTTTTGCAACTTGCATTTTAGAAGTGAGCATTGGAATCAAATGACTGTTTGAAGATTCAAGATCATTATGTGCTTCCTCATATATATATTGTGTTGACGCTGAAATATAGTATATAATTCTTGCTCTTGTCACAGGCTCATCTGTATAAACTTCAATTAATTCTTCAAGAAATCGTATTCTAGTTCCCTCCACACTGTAATGCATCCTAACAGTTATATCAGTAATTGCTACATTTAGGAAAACCAATTGCCTTAGCTGCTCTCCCCTTTATAAAAGTAAAACTTGTATGTTTTGGCCATTTTTGGAAGTAAATCATGCCATGGAGTTGATAAAGAAGCTGCTAAAAGCCTAACAGTAATTTACGATTTCGTACATTAAGACCTCAAAGGTACGTTTGCATGGCGCAACATAAAGCTAAGTTAATTATTGCATTAATTCTTTCCCATAATTTGGTCATGCTGTTTTCCATTGCTATCATTATTCAATGTGTTTTGTCTTGTTACGGTTACATGCATTTAGTGTGATGCATAGTGCTTACTTTTTAATTATGACAAAGAAAATAGTACTTCTTATTAAGAGGAAAATCTCTCATGCAAACTCTACTGGTTTTCTAATATTTCTTCTAAATCTTTTATTATTTTCTACCTGGTCAGACACTAATTCTAATATGATCTCATATATTTTGAATTCTGCCTCCAACTTCTTTGCTTTTAATGCCTTTAATTTGAGTGTTAAACTTGCCCATGTAGAGAGGGCAACAAGAAGATCCAAAGATGCAGGGATTGTGTGCTACCATTACATTATTTATATATACAGTGCATGGAATGAGGGATGAATATGTTGATCACTATTTGTCAGTCACAATTTTTGTACAATAAGTTCCAGAGGCTGCCTTAAAACTGAAATAGATATATATCCTACACACACTCCATCATCTGAGGGTTTAATGCATGCTTGTATAGCTTGCACGATTCTAAAATAGTCAAGTCCTATTCTTTCATCCTTTTTTAGGCGTAGACAATGTGAGGAAGGCTTCATGCCATTGGTTCTGTTTATTTCTTGTCTTAATTGATAAGGGTAACGTATGTACTAATGTGTATGTAATATGTTAATGAATTTGTTGTTTGTCATCAACTTTCCTTCCATTATCTTACATGTGAAGCTTTTATGCTTGTGATATCTCATATTATTTGCATCTGGTGGTAGTTCCTATATATATTTCATCATTGTGTGTGTGTTTTGAAGTTAATGGTCTTCTAATTTTGGAGAGAATGCAGATATGTGGGGAATATTAATTCATATACAGGTGACTGAACCACTTGTTGAAGAAGTTATTAATTCTCACAACCTCATGTACCACTAGGAGAATATATTCTCCTCCTAAAGTTGATAATCATCTTGCATATCTTCTGTGTCCATAACTTTTCAAATCCACTATGATCATCTGTGTCTCGTTTTTCAACACAGAGATGTATCAAAGGCCAAACTACGTACCTGAAAAATGAAAAAGAGTAGTTAAACTACTCTTTTTAAGGTCATAAAAGGGACAAAAAGCACTGAAGAAAGAACCTTGCATTATCAAACATACACAGAATAAAAGAACTCATGATTAATAAGAAAAATATGAAGGAAATGGCAAGTTTATTTGTAAAGTTACAAAAATATTCTACTTCCCTTACTGTGATAACCAAAAAAATAAACTATTTATTGTAAAAAAATGTTAGATGAGACAGATTAATTATGGTACCTGGGCTTTCAGAGTTATAACTACCTGGCTAAGGCTAGCATTGGCCAGTTTAACATCATCCAGAGATACCTTAGGTGATGCAAGTCCTCCCAAATTAGGAGTAGGTGTAGCTGAGAATTGTGAACTATTGCTTATATCTTTTATTTTATTTTATAATTGTTACTGCAGATAAGAACCTGTTGGGGAAACAAAACAAAGCTCGTATTCTTGCACTATCCTTTTGCACCTACGTGCATACCAGAGTATCAAAACAGTGAGTTCAACTTCAAGTGATTTTAACTTACTTTCGTCAATAATTATTCGGATGAATTATATTTATCTTATCCATTCGTGTTTGGGTAATTCTAAATATAGCCAACATTTATTTTTTTATAATACCATTTTACCCTTCTAACAAGTAAAAATTAAAATACTAACTAAAATCTTAAAAGAACAAAACCTTCCTTATTCTGTAACAACCGTTCTTTCAAGAAATCAATTTCTTCTTTCTATCCACAAAATATCAAACCATAATTCATTCTATATACATAATAGGATTCACAACTCAAAGATTAATGAGAGCAGAACTATTTTTAATGTTAAAGATATTCATGCACATTATTATTCATTACACTCTCATCAAACCATGAACCGGCAAGAGTTTTTCTCAGATACATTAATATTTGGATTATTTAACTGTGTACGAGAATATTAGTGAAATTAATAAAGGCCACTTCCAAAAGGCAAAAGTTACAGAGGAGAATGAGATGCAGGAGAGAATGATCGTTATTCTTAACATCATAAAATTGTTGTTTATGCAACAAACAAATAAATAATGAAAGCTTGGATAAATATGGTGGTGGTTTGATGGGGGAGGCGAAGACCGACAGAGTTGAGAATTCTAAAGAAACTTTGCATAGCCAAATTTGTGGGGTACGGTAAATAAGAATAGTGAGGGGATAGTTTTTATAAATATTTTAATCAAAATTAATATTGAGGGTTTTTTAGTTAATATTTTAAATTAAGGTTAAAATAGTAATATTAGATAATAGTTATATTTTCAAAAAATTTGGGGACTGTGTTGAGAAAAATTGTAGCTATGTTTAGAATCATCCTTCGTGCTTTATGCTTCAGTATATATACATGCACACATGGGTGGATCTAAGTGCAGATAAGGAGCCCCCAAAACCGAATTTTTCTTGTTATATTAGTATGATAATTCAATTTTTTTAAAGGATAACCCCTTTACCGCAAAGTTGTAAAGAAGAAGAAAAAAAAGCTAAAAATAAAGAATAAGAGGATATGAGGGGTTGTGAATGAAGGAAATCCAAAAATATTTTTCAGTTTTATATTGTTCTTATTATACAAAATGTAATGGAGCCCCCTACTCATAATCTGGATCCGCTATTGCATGCACATGTACGGTGTACCCTTACTTTCATTAATTAAATTATCATCAATATTTAGTGCTTGCAAACTTCATTACCATCTTTAGGTAGGATTGTAGAAACAGAACCATCTAGAGCTGATCTTTGCTTTGGGGTTTTTGGTCTCATTTCATGTGCTCGTCTCTCTTATCTATCTTGTAATCTTTTCAGGTTTTGGTCATTGTTGTGGCACAAGAATTATTAGCTGTATGAGATGATTTTTTGAAAAGAAATTGGATGCACAGAGCATTATTTATCTTTTTTTTTTTAACCTACTGTGAACAAGAAAAGTAGAAAACACAGTTTAGATGTTCAACTAATCTCCAGCTTGCAAGTTGACATTTGAAGTTTGGCATGAAGAAAGATGTTTTCAATGTTGTCTGCTGTGAACACAGAGTGGCTTTTGATAGGAAAACACTGAAGACAGGGCCGGCCCTGTAATTTCGGGGCGCTGTGCCATGAGTATAAAGATGGTGTCCCTATATTACTATTATAATTATAAATGAAAAAAGTAATAAAATATAATATAACTATAAAATATAGTTCATATAATCTTTAGTTACAAGTTGTTCAAAAATTATAAATTGCAAAATAAGTCATGGTTTTTACTTTAAAATCATGCAAGTTTTGATTATATTCATCAATAAGCAAATCTTAAATAAAAGCATACCTATAATTTACAGATACCCTTATAATTGTCTTTTATTTTTTAACAAGACTCGCCACTAAAAATTTCACAATCTATTTGTTATAAAATAACTAACAATCTATTAGATCATTTTTTTTATTTCAAGAACATTTTTTCCAAATTCCTTTAAATAGACTAATCATATTTTTAAATCATAAAATAATTAATATAATATTGTGAAGAATAGTATTTTGATATCTTATCATTTATTTTATTTGAATTTTTAAACTTATATAAGGCAAAATATAAATTCAAGTCATCTATTGTTTTGTTTTAATTAAGTTAAAGAAGAATTTATTTATTTTGGGATTAATGTAATTTTGTAAATTCAATATCAATATAAATAAATATTATATTAATAGTAAAAAAATCTATGAAAATGGTGCCCCAACAATTTTAGGGCCCCGGTGCGGCGCACCTCTCGCACAGCCTCAAGGCCGGCCTTGACTGAAGAACGTCTGCACAATAATCCAGAACTTGGTGGTGAGAAGATGTTTCTTTTGACTGAATTCAAGTAGGAAAAGTGCATATTATTAATAGCTAAATTCAAGTTTTTGTAATCACAACTAACATTAGTTTCTTTGTAGCTTCTTGTTACTGAAGCATTACTTGTTTTGCTTGCAAGTATTTATTTATTTATTTTTTTGTCATAGCTTGGCTATGTTCGGATGTAAGGCTACGGCCTAAAATGGTTTACTTTAAATGCATACAATTTTTACACTCTAATAGCATACAAATGTTTATTAATTATTATATGAACAAAAAAAAAAAAAAAGACCCCCAAGATTGTACTTTATATATTCAATAAATATTAAATAGAAACACATATCTAAACTCCACTTGGTCTTGTGAGAGACGGTCTCACTATTTTTTTATTGTGAGACGGATTTTAATACATTATTTTAATAAGTTAAATACATCATTTCATTTTAAAAAATTACATTATTTGCAACAAAGAAATACATCATTTGCAATAAAGGAACACATCATTTCATTAAATTCGTTTCACAATAAAAATGTTGAGACATCATTTGCAATAAAGAAATACATCATCTCATTAAATTCGTCTCACAATAAAAATGATAGACCATGCATCTCATCTGAGAATTTGCCCCATTGTTTTAGACTTTTAGTTTCTTAATTGCTTTGTAAAAATAAGATGGGATAATAAACTTCATTAATTAACAGAATTACACAACTAATTATCAATTGCTCTTATGTTTATTTCAATATCTATTAATATCACTATGTGCATTTATACGGTAATAATCTTGTTGATCTCTATAATATATATGTTCTCTTTTTCCTATCGTGTCTTCTCTATTTCTTTTATCTATAAATTATATACACATACATATAGCATGATTTTCTTATATACGTATTATACATGATATGATACAATTATTTTATAAACAAATTTATTTAATCTTTAAATTCAACGTGTTTAGTAAAATTTAAGAATTTTAGTTTCTTTTTAACATACCGGTACAATTTTGCATGTATTTATAAAAAAAGGCGTTCGATTTTCCATAAATAACACATCTCCTTTTTTTTTTTTTCGGGAAACAAAAAATCTATTTGATAACTCAATTAATTAATACAATTATTCAAATAATTATTACTATTATATTATGCCTTTTTTTTTTAATTCAAAAAACGATTAATAGATTAGGAATTATCTGATATAATAATATATCTCTTACCTATCCAACCAATCACATAAAAAAGGTAAAATACCATGGGATTCTAATCCTCATATAATTTGTAGATTTAAGTTTGGTAATTTCCTTTTAGGAATAGGACTCCCTATTTCCTATATTATATATACACATCGCAAACAGCTGCTACGCTATACTTTCTTCAATTGTTTAGTTTCGTTATTCCTGCACCTTTTTTCTTTGTTTTTAAAGATGGAATCGGAGGAATTGCCGAGCGACATGATCTTCGAGATTTTGAGTCGAACATCATCGTTGGAAACACTTGATCGATGCAAGACTGTTTCCAAAGATTGGAAGCAGATTATTTATGACGCAGCTTTTCTGCCCCTCCACAGCCAGAGAAGCCGTTGTATGCTGGGTTATCTGTTTCAAGATATGAGACACAATAAATATTTGTCCGCACTGGTGATGACGGCATGCGGCTGCAGCGGAGATGATGATATGAACTGGTCATCGTCGTTCGATGGTATAAAAATCGTGGCGGCGTGCAATCAAGGATTTCTCTGCTGCGAGAAGAAGATAAACAACGATTACAAAAACTATCGGTATTACATCTGCAAGCCCGCCACCAAGTAGGTGCTTTATTTGGGTGACCAAAACCCTAAATATGTAGAAACCAACTACAGAAAACCCTAATTTTGTGGACACGAGTAACCATTTCGGTAGTTTGACTACCGAATCATATGGATAAATTAATTAATCCACTAAGTACTTAATGATTCGGAAGTTTGAGTGCCGAAACAAGGCACGAGCATCAATTCGGTAGTTAAACTACCGAATCAAATGCAACAATTGTGTTTCGGTACTCTAAGTGCCGAATCAAAGGAAATAAAATTAATTCAATATTTAATGTATTTTTTGAATTTATTTTTTTACTTAAATTATATATATTTAATTTCGATTTTTTACATATTTTTTGATTCGGTAGTTAAACTACCGAATCATTTCGGAAATAAAATTAATTCAATATTTAATGTATTTTTCGAATTTATTTTTTTACTTAAATTATATATATTTAATTTAAATCAATGTCGATTTTTTACATATTTTTTGATTCGGTAGTTAAACTACCGAATCAAAATTGATGTAATTTTTAAAATTTGAAATTTGAAAAAAAATCAAATTTTGAGTTTTCAATTGGCGGGAGTTGACCAGTCAATTCGGTACTTAAACTACCGAATCAATTGTATCTTTAATTATTGGTCTGCCAGTCCAGTACGCTGTATTTTACTTTATTCAGAGGTGCAGTTGACTAAAGGACATAAATTAATTCGGTAGTTACAGTACCGAATTACTTTTATTTCGTCTTTTTCAATTATTATGGTCTGTTTTGTGCAGACTGGTCTGTTTTTTGCAGACTGTGCAACTGGCTATGGCAGGTAAAGTAATTCGGTAGTTACAGTACCGAATTACTTTTATTTTGTCTTTTTCAATTATTATGGTCTGTTTTGTGCAGACTGTGCAACTGGCTATGGCAGGTAAAGTAATTCGGTAGTTACAGTACCGAATCAAATGGTTCTTACTTTTAAAACCAGAAGAGTTATCAACATACGCAAATAATTCACTCATCATCATCTCCTCCCCTTCCATTTTCCTTTCCTTTCTGAAATTGTTGAAATATGAGTACGTATCACATCCATTTTTATTGGCAGAGTCAGGATATGTCACAACCGGACTATTCGTGGCAAGTCAATGATCAGTTGCGTTTCTCACAACTTCAAGTGAAGGTGTATCAAATTACTGGTTGGAATCCTATAGAGTGGGGCGTAACAACGACTAATAACTCCGAGAGTCATAACAATGCTCTCAAAGGGGTTCGGTTCTTACCCATCAGAGCCATTGTTGCCTCAACCCTTGTGAAAACTGCAGAAATCTTTGATCGTGCTCGGAATGAGATTGCTAAGTGCAATACATTCCTTCCCCCTCATCACTATAATACTTTCATGGAAATCAGGTCTCAGGCCACCAGCTATGTGGCAATGTGCTTCAAACCCGAGCAATTGCTATATAATGTCACAATATGTTCGGGAGATGATGATGATGATGATCCAACAACTTTTGCGGTCTATTATGGTGACGGACATTGTTCGTGTGGGTACTGGCAGGCACACAAGTTTCCTTGCGCTCATGCAATGTCAGTTTGTCAGGCAAGAGGGGAGGACACCGACGATTTGGTCCCTGAGTTCTACACCCGTAACACATGGTTGAAGCAGTTTATGGGGGGATTTAATCCAGTTCCTGATAACGCTGATGCGGTGAATGTGGGATGGCAGCTAATGCCAAATTACACCTTATTGAGTGCACACAGAGGAAAAGGGCGACGTAAAACGGAGCGCTATCGGATGAATATGGATTTCCGAAGTATAAGGCGTAGGGGTGAAAAACACTGCACTAGATGTTACTCTTCAGAGCATGATACCATTGACTGTTCGATATCTCATCCTAAATCCGACAGAGTACCGATTGATCGCATTTACAATGCTGATGGAGAGCATGATGAGGATGACGAAGAAGAGGAAGAAGAGGAGGACGAGGATGAGGAAGATGAGGACGACGATTAATTATGTGTTTGTTTTAATATGTATCCGGTTTAATTATGTCTTTGTTTTAATTATGTATGTGCTTTAATTATGTGTTTGTTTTAATATGTATCCGGTTTAATTATGTCTTTGTTTTAATTATGTATGTGCTTGAATTATGTATTTCTTTTGGTAATGTACTAGTTTGTGTTTCAAGTTAAATTTGTCAATTAAATTAAAGTTTATGCTTTAAATTTTTATATAGAATATACAAATTTAAATTAATAAGTAATTAAAGAAATTAAATTTTATTAAATAAAGTGAATTACCTTTCTTTACGAATTGATTCAATTCATTTATTCCTATTTATTCTATATTTTATTATGTTATACATATATATTTTAATTTAATCCCATCAATATTAATATATATTAATATTAATATAATTCTTATCACCTTAAATAATTAATATATATTCAGCAAAATAAAAAATATTAAAAAAATGAAAACCCCTCCACCCAAATTTTCAATTCACGCAAACCCCCCCCCAAATTCGTAACCCTCCCTCCTTCGCAGCCCTCCCGCCGTTCGCAGCCCTCCCTCCTTCGCAGCCCTCCCGCCGACGCCGCCGTTCGCAGCCTCTCACGGTAAGCCCCTCTTATTCCTGTTTATGCTTAATCTAAGCATTATTCCTGTTTATGGCTTATTATTGGTTTGGTTGCTTAATCTAAGCATTATTCCTGTTTATGGCTTATTATTCCTGTTTCTTATTCTAATTCTCATTGTGGCTTCTGATTCTGATCCTGATTTCTGTTTGGCTTCTGATGCTGATGTCAGTTTATGATTCTGATTTCTGTTTGGCTTCTTATTGTCGTGGCTTATTTGTAGTATCTGAAATCATATTTCCTGCAAAGAATAGCAAAGTTTTGTGTATGGCTTTTTTGTTTATGGCTATTATTTCTGTTTGGCTTCTGTTTGATTTCTGTTTGAATTCATAATTTTCTGATTGTTATGGCTTATTTGTAGTAGATGGAGAATTTAGAATTTGTAGTCAATCAAGCCCTATTGAACCGGATCTTCTACATTTACAATATAAGCATCGGTCTTCTGGAGTTTTTAGTGGTGAGAAGTGGGCTACAGAGGCCTCCGTGAGAAGCGCGTTGCACAAAAGAGAAGACGGGGACCCAATGCAGATTTTACTAGTCCATAGTTTATAAATTATTTGAATTGTAAACTGTTTAATTAAATAGTTGTAAAATTAAAATATTCGATGTAGTTTAATTTTTAAATTAATTTTAAATTATATTAGTTGAACAGTTGAATTAATTTTATATAGTTGCAAAATTAATTATTAATTAAATTAGTTGAATGATAAAAAATATTAAAATTAATGAAAAATATATTAATAAATTAATTATTTAATATTATATTTACATATTTTATTGTATTATATTAAAATATTAATAAAATCATAAAATAAAATTGATAATATAATTTTTTAATTTAAATGATTATATTAATTAAATAAATAAATATTATCATTAATATTATAAAATTAAACGAAATATAAAAAAAAATATTGTCACAATTGATTCGGTACTTTAAGTACCGAATTGTTAGAATATATGATTTATTAAATTTTAATTTTATGTGACTATCTGATTCGGTAGTTTAACTACCGAATTAGTTCAAATCGATTTTGTTTCGGTCTTTAAACTACCGAAATGATATAAAACATCATTACAAATAATTAATTTTTAATTATGATAATTAATTGTAATTAAAATATAAAAATTAAATTGATTCGGTAGTTTAACTACCGAATCACTGTAAAATCACACTGATTCGGTAGTTAAACTACCGAAATGGTCATTTGCGTCCACAAAAAAAAGTCAACCTATTTTGGTGGCCACATATATAAATTTATGGTTAAATAGGTATTTTTCTCCCAGTGGCAAGGCCTCCCTAACCCTAAACTTCGATATCAAACTGCTGTTGTCGCCATCGTGGTTCGCAAATCTCACCCTTTTCGCTTCACCATTGTTCGATTATCAGAGTATGTGTGTTTTTTTTTTCTATAAAAATTCCTCATTAGATTTCTTTAAGTTTAGCACGTAACGAAATATTATTCTGACTGATTTCAGGCAGAGAAATCCCATAAAATATAACTGCGAAGTATTTGATTCAGAGACGTGGGCATGGGAAAAAGTAGAGGCCCCCATCATGTGCGACGGCGATTTCATAGGGTCGAGAGAGACGGCCGTCACAGTGGGTGAATCCATTTATTGGCTTACTTATCAAGGTTACGTAGTAGCATTCGACACGAGCAGAAGGTGTTTTCAATGTTTAGGGTTGCCGCAGGAGGTGTCTGATCGTCAGTTAAAAAGAATTGGGGACTACGAAGGTGGGTTGGCATTGACCTGCACGGATGGAGAGAGAAGGACAATGGAGCTGTGGGTGTCCCGTGATGAGCGATGGATGAAGAAGTTGAAGGTGGATATGAGTTTGGTGAGAGAGATGGCATCACCGTATTATTTGCCAGTGGAATTATGCAACTCGAACGTTGTGTTCGTGACAACGGGTGATGGAGCAGCAGCCTACAATGTTGAGAGCCATGGTTTGCATAAACTAGATGTGCCATTTAATTTGAGAAGTGCAAACCAAATATTTCGGTTTAGGTCGGATTTTGAGATGGTGGATCTTAAACCGAACTACGATTTATCTCTCTCAACCGGCGGCTCTCCGGTGGTGACCACAACCAAAAGAAGTCGGAGGCGGCTAGCTACCAAGAATCAATAAAATACTCTCAACTCGTGACTATACAATCTACTATTATGTTGCCTGCCTTGTAATGATCCTGCATGCTTTTATGTTTAACAAATTGTAGGTTTTTACTATTTAATTAACAATCATCACAATATATATACCATATTGATGGGGCCGTGAATATGATTTCATCCATTTGGTTCAAAAATAATTTGGTCTGTTAATGAATGAAGAATTTAGGTGATTGGTTTGGAGTTTTCAAATTATGGCCCACAGTTCGTTGTTTGAAACCACATGTTTCAACCGAACCGGATCATTTTTATAATAATACTAGATTTACACCCGCGCGTTGCGCGAATAAATATTCTTTGAAATAATATACAAATGATTTATTCAAAAATATCATAATATTATTTACTTTATTGAATAATAATTTATATTTCTATTGTATATAAATGACCACAGTAGTTTGATTAAAATAATATTAAATAGATATTATATAAAATACATAAAAAATAATAAACTTTTTCTAATAAACTTTCATCACATATAATATTTATTCAAATTATACCCAAAATAAAAGTATTTGCATTTACACTACTAACATTTGCCAACTTTACAAAAATAATATAGTGCTCACAAATTATATTTTAACTTATAATATTTGTCTGTATTTCTAATTTATTATCTTCCACCGAAGATTATGGTGTAATTTCTAAGTTTGTTCATTTTACCAACTTAATGTCTAACATTTATAAAATTATAGTTATTAGGTTATATTTGTAAAAATAAAAAGATATTATGAATTAAAATGCACTAATTTCTCAAAATAATATTAATCCAAAATAAAAATAATAAAATGAGAATTATGATATTCAAACTATATTGCAAACATGTTGTTTTGTTTTTCATTTCAAATAAATTTTGCAATTTAGAAACTCTAAAGTTTATTTGCTAAATGATTCACTTGATGTAAAGTTTAACAATTTTAAAATTAAATAATTTCTAATATATTTTCAAGAAAGAATCATTTTATTTCAACATGCATATTTTTCAATATATTATATAGATTAACATGTTCCAACCATGAAGTAACAATTGTACAAATATTATTAATTTATTTAATATTTTTTTATTTGTGCACGCTTTTCAAAAATTTTGGAGGGAGTTTTCTGAAACTCCTTTAGTATAATACTAGATTTACACCCGCGCGTTGCGCGAACAAATATTATTCGAAATAATATACAAATGATTTATTAAAAAATATCATGGTATTATTTACTTTATTGAATAATAATTTATATTTCTATTGTATATAAATGACCACATCGAAGAAATTATAGTAGTTTAATTAAAATAATATTATATAGATATTATATAAAAATACATGAAGAACAATAAACTTCTCTAATAAACTTTCATCACAAATAATATTTATTCAAAATTATACCCAAAATAAAAGTACATGCATTTACACTACTAACATTTGCCAACTTTACAAAAATAACTGTGTTCACGAATTATAATTTAACTTACAATAATTGTCTGTATTTCTAATTTAATATCTTACACGAAAAATTATGGTGTAATTTCTAAGTTTGTTTATTTTACCAACTTAATGTCTAACATTTATAAAATTATAATTATTAGGTTATATTTGTAAAAATAAATAGATATTATGAATTAAAATGCACTAATTTCTCAAAATAATATTAAACCAAAATTAAAATAATAAAATGAGAATTATGATATTCAAACTACATTGCAAACATATTGTTTTATTTTTCATCTCAAATAACTTTTGCAATTTAGAAACTCTAAAGTTTATTTGCTAAAT
>JAPKLW010001278.1:175247-198479 GCA_026898455.1 Plectranthus barbatus
TTTTTTTTTTTGTATCTTAATGAAAATAAACTATAAAGAAAGATTTTGGCAAATTATTAAGTAACAAGTATTAAGAAAAGAGTAGTTTAATGGAGATAAACGAAAATATACAAAAAAAAATTGTCTTTATTTTATTTTATTATCTGAAGTATTTTCATTTATAAAAATTAAAATTAAAAATAATAGATTAAAACTACAAGTTCATTAATTAAAATGAACTATCAAATATGTATTATGCACTTCTACTTAGTAAGGGTATAATAATCATTATAAAATTAAATTAAACCACTTTTAATAGTCAAAGGGTGTAACTGGGGCAAATAGTAAGTGAGGAGCTAATTTGATCCGCCTAAATAGTCGGAGGGTCAAATTGACCCTTATCCCTATACTTTATTGTGTAATTTATTAAATAAGAGTATCTCTTTTCTTTTTTTATTTTATTTATTTATTTTTTTTTTTTTAGTTTCTTCGTCTTGAGAAGTAGTTTACTAGAAGTATTTTTTTAGTTTCTTCGCTAGCACGTATATGAGCTCGAGAATTTTGATGTTCATGTTTATGGATACAGTTTTAAATTATTGGTTCCAAAATTAGAGAATATTCTACACAACAAAAAAAGTCTTAGTCCATCAGAGATCACAACTAATTATTATTCCTGGTTAGTTCTAGTTATCAAAACTTGTTATTTGCAGTCAAGTCCTTACTTAGCCGAATTCGCAGAATATATGCCAACAATATATCAAGTTTTTGGGTTTCAAATCAATAGCAGAATTCAAAGCAAATGAGAATAAAACAAAGGAGGAAAAAGAGAAATGATTTATAGTGGTTCAGAACCAAATGCCCTATTTACACTTTTCAACCGCGCGAGTTGGAATACACTAGAACTAGTTACAAGTTGATGTAGCACGATCTGTCATAGTCGCGGGTAGATATTCCGTCCACCGGCTGTATGCAGTCTCACATACTCCACAAGGAACTGGCTCTTTTCAGATTGATGTGCGAACAAGTTGTGTTACCACTAGCCGAAAGGGTTGGATGGTTGAGTTCTTCCCAGAACGTTGAAGGTTGGTTGGAATACCGCCTGAGTTTGTCAAGGAGTGAGAAATTCTTCTCAAGTTCTTACTTAGACAGTATGAACTCTGGTAATAGCTCTAGCAAGATGCTTAGAGCCTCGTGTATAATAAACTCGAAAAGCCATGATGGCTTTGAGGAATTGAAAAAACTTAGAGTGCTCGTAAGTCGTAGCTTCAATAAGCTTAGTTATTCTTGGTTATTCTTGTGTAGATCAGCAGATTTAGTCGAATTGATTTTGGTAACCTTCTCTTTGTGTTCCTTCATCTCTATTTATAAGCACAGGCCTTGAGTGATTCGAGAATTAGCCGTTTAAGACACATCAAATTTGACCAATGAGTTGTTTTAACACTCCAGCGCTACAGTACCGTACAGAGCTCTGTGGTAAGTAGAATTTTCTACCTTGTGTCAAAACGACTCTTTTTCCCTGTTTTAGGAATCCAAATTGATAAATTCCTACGTAACTTGGTATTTGTCTCTGAGTGATGCAGACTCGTAGAATCCACCATCTTCAAGTCAGTTTTTTAAAAACTTACGAATGTGACATTATCTTTGTCTCTTTGGTTGTTTAATCTCTCCAATTTCTTCTTATAAGTTGGCGCCTTACCAATCCCACAAAGGTCAGCATTGTTGACGATGTTGGCGATGTTGGCTTTGAGACACGAACTTATGAGATATCTAACACCTATTACAACTCAATAACCCTATAAAGGCTTTACAACTTTTTGAGCTAAACTCAAATATAGAGACATGTAAGTTCTAGACATTTTAACTAACAACTAGTTGGTTTGACCCATCAAAACAAAAACAAAAAAGGAAATTACAACGTAATTTCTAACAATCTCCCCCTTTTTGATATTTTCAAGGGCGAAAAATGAATTTAACAATGATTTCAAGCAAACATACCATATTTTCCTATCATCACAAATCTTTGTTTGCTGACTTTGCTTTCAGTCCTCAGAGTGACTCTTCATTAAAGCTTTTGTGCTCATCTGCATATTTGTGTACTTTGCTTAATCAGTTTTCAAATAATGTATTCCATATTGAACAATTTTTAATCTATTACAAATCAATTAAATAATACAAGGTTACAAATGTCAAATAATTCTACTCAGGCCCCTTGACTACTTGAGTCTTTACTGAGCGACACTATCTGCTCCCCAATGCTTCTTCCTACCATCGTGTGGATGAATTGTTGGAGGTCCCTCTGAAAAGTACTGGAGCTCAGAGGCTCAATTGTCAGGACTGGGTGTTCCTCCGATAGCACAATTTGATTCTGTGAGGTAGGTATGTTGGCAGTGATAGTCAGTGCTTGAGATGAAGTGGCAGGTGGATCAATATCTCCTGTTGTGACTGGTTCATTCTCCTGAACTTTTTCTTCTTCAGCAGTGACTGGAGACGGAAGCCTAAAGCTATCCACTCTTGATGGGATATTCGCCTATGTAGAGAGTATGCGCTCCTTAAACTCCATCATCTTCCTATGATCCTCTGCTTTCTTGCGTGCGACTTCCTCTTCTGCTAGCTTTGCTTGCAGCTCAGCAACTGTTGCCATCTGTCTTCTTGTTGCTGGAGACTTGAAGTGTTGAGTGAATGGTGGTGAGTCCTCAACAGCGTACTCAGAGTGTGGCAATAAGTGATCTCCAGTGATTGCTCTGTGCGCCTTGATCTTCTGTAAGCGAGCAGCGACCTGGTTTTCTGTGTACTGCCTCTTGGATGTTTAATCCATCCAATCATCTGCCCATTCCTCTTCACTTTTCCAATAGTTGAGACCTATCCTCGCCATCATGATTGCGCAGTCTTCATAATGTAGTTCATGGGTGGCATAGTCAAATAATTTCCACCTCTTGAATTCTATCTTCACCCAATCAAGATCAGAAGACCCGTCCATTAATTCCGCAGGATATGTGTTCTCGAACTTAGCAACAACCTGAGCTTCAATGAAGACACAAATGTCTTTCGCCCATGAGATGAGATCATCATTCTTCCATCCCTCACCGTGACAGGAGGAAACCACTTAGCAATCCTCTTGTCTTTGAATTTCTTGTCAGGTGGTCCTTCCAAGGGCACTCTTAGCATTTCAACTCTGAAAATGGATTCACCATCTGCAAGCAACAGGCTCCCCTTCGTAGCATCTTCATTTCCTGCATTCCCTTCATCATTTGTACTAGGGATGCCACTAAATGATATACCGAACACTTTTGTGGATGTGGGAATCAGAATTCGCCTCTTTCATAGCCTCCCTATGGTATTCTCCATTACATATCCAGTTTCTACTCCTGATTCCCATTCCGGAATAGTGGATGGATCGACTCCTAGGGCTCGGAGATATTTCTTGCTATGTGGTCGTACATTGGCAGTGAGGTTGGCTTGCAGCCTTGCACGAATTTCAGCATCCATAGTGGTAGCAACTTTCTTTTCCATGATGTTCTTGTCAGCAACATTCGTTTCAGCATCATTCGTCTCTACTGTGGTATTGGGTTGCTGATCCGCTGTCTACGTGTCTACCTCGAGGTCTGCTGTCTCTCCATTTTCATGCATATAAAGGTCAACATTCTCTATTTTTTTTCCCTTGTAACCTTTCTTTCTAGTAGGACTCTGGTTGTCTTCATGCAACAATTCTCTTTCAACAATTATTATAACCAATTGACTTTCTCCTTGCGCAGTCAATGGTTCATCTCCAAACACTTTTCCAGTTACAGAACTGCTACCTCCTTGCACAACAGTCTATAGAACCAAATTTCCTTGGTTACTGATCGATGCTATATCTGCATACAAATTATAGCACAGGACAAATAAATTTATAAGTACCCGAAGGTTGTCGAACCCACAGGGATAGTGCAATGAGGGAAAACCATCCATTGAATGTAGTTTTCAAAACTCTTGTTTGGGCAAATCAATTTGAAGGGTTTTGGGGTTTTCAAAACAAGTAATTAAAGAGATTAAAATAAATATTAAAAAGCACAGATCCTAGGGAAATCTACCAATCTAATCAACATGCAAGAAACAAATATTCAAACCCAGAAAAGATATTTTTGGAGGAAAATCTATTAATGTGGAATTAATTCCTTGGTCGGGCAATTAAATCCTAAATTACTAACTAGTGGTTATCTCCTCTCGGTCTCAAACACACCAATTAATCAATTTGAATAAAGATTAGATTTTTCCTACGATTGAAATCTTCTTGGTCGGACAGATAATCAAAAGAATTAAATCCTAACTTCCTATTACTAACCTTCACCTCTCGGTCCTTCGATTAATAACTGTAACCTACCTCAATCTTCATCTCTCGATCCTTCGATGAGAATAGATTTAAAACAAAACATAGGATTTAAACCAATTAAAAAGGGATTGAATTATTGAATCAAAACATGCATCACAGATGGAGATACCCTAGAATCTGTTTAGGGTTCTAGCCTAACATATTGAAAATAAGCATTGCAGGGAAAAATAAAGATTGCATTAAAACTAAATAAAAATTAAAGAGGAATTCTGACAAAAACTAAAGTAAAAACAACTCTGAAAATAATTAATAACTGAAGGGGGCTAAGAGAGAGTACAATTCTGAGCTAATTATGAGTTTATATAGTAGTAGGGTTGAGGCCTTGGATGGTATAATTGCTCCAAAATTCGTCCCTATCTTGATATGGTATCTTCTCCTTTCAAATCTTCTATCACGTGCAAATTTGGGCTGCAAAAACATGCGTCTCGGCCGAGATAAGCACGGCCGAGATGGACCTGCCCCGGTTGATATGGACTTCAAATCGGTCGAAACAGAGACCATTTTTGCAACTTCCGACCCTTCTGCGCAGTCTCACGGTTTTGGCCATAACTTTTTGCATCCGAACTTCGATTGACCCGATTTCAGTTGCATTGGAAAGCTAATTCAAAGATCTTTCAAATGACATGCTCCATTAGCTCAGATTCTATCGGTGGAAGAAGTAGTGACTATTTCTTTGAACATCTGCTGCTTCCGGTACGAGTTTTCCATTGGATTTGGCCTAAAACCTGCAAAACCTTACCATGACAAGCATAACACCCTCTAATATATACTCATGCTCAATTTATTCAAGAAAACAAGCTAAAATGCATAAAAGAAAAGAAAAACAATGCGATAAGAGAGTAGAAAAACGAGCTTATCAAACCCCCCAAACTTAAACACTTGATTGTCCTCAATCAACAAAAGAAAGAATCAAAAGTTCAAGCAGAAGAGTGGTGCAATGCCTCACAAGATTCATCACATTCAAACTCGTAAATCCACAAGACATCAACACTTTTGAAAGAATCAGAAAATCTGTAAACTGTGGAAGACTCACATGGGAAGTGTTTCGCTCATTCACTCAAGTGTTTAGGATAATTGTGAGATCACACAAAAGTCATGAAAATCAAGTTCTACCATAGGCTTGCAAATATTCTAAATCTCCACTGCAAATATGTGAACACAAGTCTAAGATCAGAAAAGACTTTATTCAAGGTTGTAATGTAGGCTTTTGTGAAGGATAGGGAAAATTTGGCCAAGTGACTAAATAACTGAGTTAGCTACTCTCAATAAATCCAACCACTATCTAATGATATCCACCCAAGTCCTAAAATTTTCAGCACAAACCATGACTCTTTAATTCACATATTTTTCTCTCTTTCTTCTTCTTTTTTTTTTCTTTTCTTTTTCTTTTCACACATCCTTTTATGCTCTAAGAAATTTTGATTATACATTTGAGCTTATAAGGATTAACAAACACAACAACTATTTATTTTCTTTTTCTTCTTTTTCTAGAGCCCAACCTTTTCTTTTGCTTTTACCCTTATAATAATATCTTATCCTTCTCAAACAAATCCCAACCCACTCTCATAGACAAGAGTTGATTCCCCCATTTATTTCCAACTCATAGACAAAGAAAGAAAATATCATAGGCTCAAAAGGGCTGACTAGGGATAACATTTAATTAGGACAGTGTATGAGAAAATAGGCTAAACAAAGATGGCCTAAAATCACTTCCTAAACCTGTGCACACTAGCAGTCTTGAAAAAGAAACAGAGCAAGTTCTAGAGAAACTTAAAATTGCAGACACACTCACAATCGAAATTCAGGCTAAAAAACTCACACTTAGGACAATTTTTCTTCCACAGTGAACATCAAATCATCATCTATCTCATGCCAATGCAAGTATCAAAACAAGTAATCATGCGGTATTCACATTCATAGGCATACTCGACCACTATCACGATCAACGTAGACTAAAGTCAATCAATTCTCATCTCGTATCAAAGTCCTAGGGTTCAAACATGCTCAACTCCCACAATTCAATTTATTCAAAAATTACCCATGCAGATATTTAAATAAAGCAAACGAAAGATAGAAGAGAGTTTCGAATCTGTTAAATCTTCCTCCCCCCAAACTTATTCGAAAATCAGAGAGAATAAGTTTGAAAGTCAGATTCAGAATTTGAAAATGTACCTCAATTGTTGGCCTCAGACACCAACTTTTTATCTCCTTCCTCTTCCTTGTCAACCGACGTGGAATAAGTCTGCTAGCACTCCTATCTCGGCCGTGGGGAACTTTGCCTCGGCCGGGATGGAGCCTTCTCATCGACCTCCGTCTCGGTTGAAGTGTACCATACCTCAGCTCTCTGTCTCGACCGTGGCAGCCTCTGCCTCGGCAGGGACAGACTTCAAATTTACTTATTTTTTTTTCCAAAAGACAAATAAACAAGTAAAAGCAACAAAATAGAAATAACTCGAAAATAATTAAAAGAGACATGAAATATCAAAAACACAATGGGTTACCTCCCATTCAGTGCCTTATTTACCGTCGTGGCTCGACTCAGTATCGGCTCACCAAGGCAGTCGAGTCCAGACTCGTCGACCCCTTGAATCGATCATGAAGACTTTCCAGTTCTGAATGACGGTGGTATACTCGAAAGGAGGCAGCTTAATTGCCGATTTCACTGACTCGTTTCCTTGTTCCTACCAGATGGCTTCTTCTTCTTCCTCCGGTGTCTCGTCGTCTTCTTCCTGTTCTTCAGTAGTAGTGATCCGGTTGCATTCCCCTTTCCTCTTGTTCTTGTCAATGCAGAATGTAATGGACTCTTCATTCCCTCTCAGAGTGATCTCCCCCCTCTTGCAGTCAATCAGGACTCCGGCTGTGTCGAGGAACTCTCTTCCCAAAATCATGGGGGTGTTGGCATCTTCTTTCATCTCATGAACTACAAAATCAGCAGGAAATATCAGATGACCAACTCTAATAAGTACATCCTCTACGATACCTTTTGGCTTGGACACAGATCGGTCCGCCATCTGAAGAGTAATCATGGTGGCTCTCATCTCTCCTATCTCCAACTTCTTGTAGATCGACAAAGGCATCAGGTTGATGCTTACCCCGGTGTCACATAGTACATTCTGGAACTCCTTTCCTTCAATCTCGATAGGTACCGAAAAGCAACCTGGGTCCGATCTCTTGATAGGGATCTGCTTCTGTAGCAGTAGACTGCACTCCTCATGTATCATCACAGTCTCGTTCTCCACGAACTGCTTCTTCTCGCTCATCAGTTGTCGCGCGCCCCCAAACCGGGCCTATGCGACAGTCCCACGAGCGAACAATGCAAGCTAAGGGTTTTAGTGGTTAAAGATAATTTTCGACATTTATTTAAAGAGTAGCGGAAGCAAATAAAGATTTCAAAAGTGGTCTTGCTTTAATTTCAAAAGATAGGAGTTTGAATCTCAATTGATAATCAAGAGTTTAAGTGTAGTGAAAGCAAGTAAACATTTCCAAATGACTTAATTATATTTTCAAAAGGAAAGAGTTTAAGTCCAAATGATAATCAAGAAAAATAAGCATAGCGGAAGCCAATAGAGTATTCACAAGCAAGCGTGGATAATGGATAATGACAAATGAATTCAAGGAATGACCACCACGCGGGTCTTACGCCAAGTACGACTTGGAACAAATAAATAAACACGAACAACAAATGGGTACTATGTATGAAGACATAGCCTCTTGAGCCTCGATACCAAATGACAAATTTAATCAATTAGATTTCAAAGAACATGTCATATGCATTAGAATTTAAATCATGCCAAAGACTTGAATAGATCATGCCATTTAGAACAATCAAACAAGGAGTAATCACAAAAGGGTATAATTCAAGCTTACAATCATTCGACTCCCAAGAGGATTCATGAATAGACATAGGTTAGACTCACCAAACATTTTAACTCCAAATAGTGCAACTAGACATGTCAAATGACAAAGATAATAATGGATGGTTTCAAGGAATAGTCCAAAAGATTTCATTTAATATGAGGTTCACAACCGAACCACCTTGTTAGCTTTCCACCACAACGCCGCCTCCACCGCCATCACCTTGTACCTGCATGTGGGGAAAACACACACAGGGGCTGAGTACTCCGCGTACCCAGTGGTCACGGTGTCCCGAAAACAAAATACATATATATGATGTAGCCACCGTAACACACAAGCATAGCACAAGGGTTTTGTTGAAAAATAACTCATGCATGCTCAAAACAATTTTAAATATTCACATGGATCCATGAACACTCAATTTGTTGGTGCATTTCACGATCAACGATCATATCATTCACATATACCGCGTGGGACACGCATGAGGGTTTCAACTCCTCCCTCCTCCTTATTTCTCCCATTTCTCCCGACAAGAGGGTGATCGTATCCCTCCTCCTTATCCCTCCCAAATGCTCGTGGCAATTAATAATCATAAGCACCAAAACAATTTAACGGTGACACATCGCTTTTCAAAACAAGAATCATTCACTTTAAATTTTAGAAATCATTTTGGAAAGCAAATCAAAAGAAGATAGGATAAAGTAGTGCCCACCTTAATTATGAGGTGAAGGTTTACTTGGTGCCACTAATTGAAGCTTCCTTTTGATAATCACCAACACCTAGATTGTTTAACATTTAATTACTAGGTGTGTTCATGTAGTTTCATGCATTAGCTATTTCATTAAATAGGCATGATATTCATTTCAATGAGCTTCATGTGACACTTCAATCTAAGCCTACAATATCATCATTCAATTTTTTTTTGTATCACTAAGTACAAACTTGCATAATCATTGTCTACTTATCATGCTCAATAATTTAAGTATTTTTAGCTATTACACATAATTCATTAGCCTCTTTTGATCAAGTATGTTCATATATTTATTTATAACCCTTTTCCTAGTGATGCAAATAGTTTAATTTAAAATCATGTTAATGTCCTAGTTCTAAATATAATGAGTGATCAATTAAAGATGCAATATGTTTTAAAATTATTATTAATTTGAGAAAATGTGTTTATTAGTTTTAGAAAAATATATCAATGCAAGCAATTGACTCTATACTATTTAACTTAGTGAAATTTCCTAGTCATAAATCTAAATGTGTCCCTGTTTTCAAAATGATGTCGTTTAAAATTTACAGAGAATTTGAGTATGCCATTTTATATGCAAGAACTAGATTTTAATGTGAATATGCTCCAATTGACGGTTTGTTAAAATCATTTTTCGTTTGGAAGTTACGGGCTGGGGGAGATTGATTTTCCTGAATGTTTTTGCTACGGGCTAAAACAGGGATGCGGACTTTAAAAATTAATTGCAACCAAAATACTTGTGATATAGACTTAAAATTTTATATGCAGACTATATAATGTGTTTTAAATCTAAATATAAAATCTGAGAATTTTCTAAGGTTCTTAAGTACAGTTTCAAAATCAGTTTTTGACATGCGACACAAAATGACACATTTTATTGCCGAGATCATAACTTTCAAACCATATCGTATTTTGACATGAAACCAAAGCCAAAATCTTCCTAACACATTAATTTATTACATATTTAAATTTCAGACCAATTGAGTTCCATTTGACTCGACTTCCACAGCAAAACAGAGAGCTCATTTTACAGACTTTATCTCAGCATGCTCATTTCACTTTAACATGTATAAATTCGTGGCATATGTACTTCCATCAACATGTATGCTCAATTTCAGGCATCACACATCTCACATAATGTTCATAAATCATATATCTCATGGTGTATCATGTATTCAAGCAATATATCAACAATAGGCATCAACATATTCAAGATTGGTCATTAGACATGTTTATCTTCAACCCTAGTTCATTATTTTCTCTAAAATTTGACAAGGAGGCTCTTGATCCTACATGCAAGCTTCTAAACGTCTTAAAGAATATCTAAAGTGGGTAAATAGAGGTTACTTGAAGAGTTTAAGTTCAGATTTAAGCCTCTCTTCCTCAAACTTCGAAAATGGTGCTTCCTAGCTCTTGTTTGCTCTCCTCTTAAGCTTGCTTCCTACTTCTTGTAGTCTCTAGATCTACCATTTAGCTCCTTGGATCTTCATTTTCCAGCCTTGGTCGAAAATGAAAGCTTGGAATTGAGGGGTGTTGTTGGGTTCAAAAGAAAGAGGAAGGTGAGAGGGTAAGGTTTTTGTAAAAATGGAGGTGATTTATTGAAGTATGAAGGTGGTGCTTGGTTATTTTTGTGGCTGCAACTTGAAGGTTCATCAATGGAGTTTTGAGAGAGTGTGAGGTTGAAGAAGATGGAATTATGGTGGTGAAGGGAGGGCTGATCGATCATAGGGGGAGGGAGAGGGAGGTTGAGTGTTCAAATCTATTTACTTACATAATTTCCCATGTGGAAATGATTGTGTCCACTTTCTTTCCTTCCCCCTTTTGTCCTTCAATAATTTGGAGTGCTAAGCATCAAAACTCTTCTAGGAGACCCACTAAGGTAATTACCCCTTCCACTCACAATATTTAATTAAATTAACTAGTAGCTCAATTTTCCCATCTTATAATACAAGGTGGGAATTTATATAATCCCCCTATCTTATTTAAATAGGGCCGAAAATCTCTAGAGAGGAATATGGAATAATTCCCAGAAATTTGCTTCGGAAATAAGTCTCGAATATATTCACAATTAATATCAAAAGAAAATTAATATGAAATATTCCTCTTATTATTTCTAGAGGTAGCCGAAATAGGTTAATTAAGGAAATAAATTCCGGAACTCACCTCGGAATTATTATCAATTAATTATGCTACATCCATTTAAATTATGAATTCGGACCTTGAATAATCCTCATGAAATTATTTAAATAGACTATGGTAAAATGGGTCTAAAATTATTTTCATCTATTGGGCTACTCACTTGCATTTCTAGTTGGGCTCTATTTATTTATTCTAATTGGGTCAACACATATGAGTGGATAATTATATACATAAATTCTTTAGCCCATTATCTCTCATGATATAATATTTGGGCTTAAATTAATTTATCTAGCCCATGCTATAATAAAAAGATGGCTAAACATAGTTCTAATAATTAGATCGATAAATATTAATCGCACTTTAATCATTTGTTACGCATATTAAAATAATTATTTAGCGTAGATAATATGATATGGAAAATGCGGGGTGTTACATCAGTCTTCTGAGGTACTTCATGTAACCGGGTATTTCCCTGAGAGCTTCAATAAGAGGAATGTTAATATTCACTTTTTTAAGATTTTCAACAAAGTTAGTGAATTTAGAGTCTTCCTTTTCTTTGCAAATCTCTGTGGGAAGGGCATTGGAGCAACCGGCTCATTTATTCTCTCTTTCTCTTTTTACTTCTCGCCCTGCTTGGCTTTCTATTTCGACCGGGATGAGTCGATCCCGGCCGTCCTGCTTTCCATCTGCCCCGGCCGTTCTTAGCTTGTCTCGGCCGGGCTGACCTGCTTTGTCTCGGTCGGTTCACACTCCGCCTCGGCCGGCCTGCTTTCCTCTGCCTCGACTGGGATGGGGCCCGTCTCAGCCGAGACAAATGTGTTATGCTCGGGATTCTCCTCCTCTGTTTCAACTTCTTCTCCTTCTACATGGCTCGGACCTCATACTTCTTTCCAGATCGCAGCGATATGGCATTTATTGATTTTGCCTTTGCTGGATTTGTCTCCGTCATCCTCGGAAGTTGGCCCGGCTTGTGCTGATTTCCCAAGGTGGTGGAAATCTGACTCAATTGGGTGTCCATCATTTCCAGATGCTTTGTCATCAATTGCATGTGAGTGGCCATCCTTTTCACTTCATTCTCCACCTTGCCGAACCTGTTGTCTGAACTCTTTATGAATTTTTCCAATGTCTCTTCCAGCACAAACTTCTTTCTCTCCACGATCTCACCTCCTGTACCTACATCAAAGCCAGGTGGAGGGTGTTCTCGGTAGTTATTGTGATAACCACCTCCAATGTAATTCACCTCCGAATTCACAGCTCCAAATGAACTGCTTGCTCCTCGGTTGATGTAGTCAGCCTCCACCGGAACAATCGCCATGCTTGGCTCAGTAGTAACAGCAGCAACCTTAGCAGTTCCCAGCTTCTCAATTTCCTCTCGGAGCTTCTTCACCTTTGCAGCCACATCGACTTCTGGCTTGGCCTCTACAGCTTTGACTGGAATCTGTCTCTCAGTAGGCCATTGGTGGCTGTTCAGTGCCATGTCTGCTAGCAGTCTCATGCTCTCTACACCATTCTTCTTCATCAGGATCCCTCCAGCTGATGCATATACCATCTCCTTCATGTGAGGATTCAGACCCTCATAGAAGTGGCAGACCTGCATCTCAAGATCAATTTCGTGTCCGGGGCAGAGTCGCAGGAGCTCCTTGTATCGTTTCCAAGCTTCATGCAGGGATTCATCATAAAGCTGCTTGAAAGTAGTGATGGCAGCTTTCCTCTTCAGTAGCAGGCTCCGTGGGAAGTAGTTTGTGTGGAATTTTGCTCGCAGCTCCTCCCATGTCCCGATTTGGCTTTTGTCAAGCCCAGCATACCAAGACCTGGCCTCGTCTCTGAGTGAGAATGCGAAGAGGCACATCCTAATGACGTCCTGGGGGACTCCATTCTGCTTTATCGTATCGCACACCTCGATGAACTAGTTGAGGTGGGCGTATGGATCTTCCACTGCTCTCCCCCCAAACTGATTCTGCTGCACCATCTGTATCAACCCTGTGCGCAGCTCAAAGTTGTTGGCGTTGATGCCAACCCTGAATCCTGCTTCCTCCAGCAGTGGTAAAAATCGGCCTAGAATAGACCTCTGTGGGACCACCACCTGTCTGTTGTTTAGCTCCGCCAGTCATTCGGCTTGCTCTGCCTGAATAGCTTGGGCAGCAAGAAGTTGCTCTCTCATGTTTTGTATATCCCGTAGCAGTTGTCTCTGTTCTTCTGGTGGCATGTTTTGAAACGGGGCTTCCGGGTTTGCTTTCATCTCAAAATTCAGCTTCTTTCCCTTCTTTTTGTTGTTCCCTTAGGCTGCTTCGATTTCTGGTATGAAAGGTTCGAGTGTCTTTCCTTTGTTCCGCGTGTTCATGCACTTGCACAGTAATCGAGGGAAATTTCAAACTATCCCGGCCGGGATAGGGTGTGTCACGACCGAGAGAAAGGGTCAGTCTCGACCGTGGCAAAGACTGCCTCGGCCAAAACAGACACGGTACAGAAAAAAAAAACTTACGCACACGAAGGGAAAAATAGAATCCAAAAACAAAGAAAAACAATACCAACTCGAAACTTAAAAATAAAAATTAATAAAATACAACCCAATCCAGAAGTTCTTCAAACAATCCAGTAATAACTCGCCGTCTGACTATCCCCGGCAACGGCGCCAATTTGATCGATGCTAAATTTGCCTACAAATTATAGCATAGGACAAATAAATTTATAAGTACCCGAAGGTTGTCGAACCCATAGGGATAGTGCAATGAGGGAAAACCATCTACTGAATGTAGTTTTCAAAACTCTTGTTTGGGCAAATCAATTTGAAGGGTTTTGGGGTTTTCAAAACAAGTAATTAAAGAGATTAAAATAAATATTAAAAAGCACAGATCCTAGGGAAATCTACCAATCTGATCAACATGCAAGAAATAAATATTCAAACCCAGAAAAGATATTTTTGGTGGAAAATCTATTAATGTGGAATTAATTCATTGGTCGGGCAATTAAATCCTAAATTACTAACTAGTGGTTATCTCCTCTCGTCTCAAACACACCAATTAATCAATTTGAATAAAGATTAGATTTTTCCTACGATTGAAATCTTCTTGGTCGGACAGATAATCAAAAGAATTAAATCCTAACTTCCTATTACTAACCTTCACCTCTCGGTCCTTCGATTAATAACTGTAACCTACCTCAATCTTCATCTCTCGATCCTTCGATGAGAATAGATTTAAAACAAAACATAAGATTTAAACCAATTAAAAAGGGTTTGAATTATTGAATCAAAACATGCATCACAGATGGAGAAACCCTAGAACCTGTTTAGGGTTCTAGCTGAACATATTGAAAATAAGCATTGCAGAGAAAAATAAAGATTGCATTAAAACTAAATAAAAATTAAAGAGGAATTCTGACAAAAACTAAAGTCAAAACAACTCTGAAAATAATTAATAACTGAAGGGGGCTGAGAGAGAGTACAATTCTGAGCTAATTATGAGTTTATATAGTAGTAGGGTTGAGGCCTTGGATGCTATAATTGCTCCAAAATTCGTCCCTATCTTGATATGGTATCTTCTCCTTTCAAATCTTCTATCACGTGCAAATTTAGGCTGCAAAAACACGCGTCTCGCCCAAAAAGCCTTGCCACGGCCGAGATGGACCTGCCCCGGTCGATATGGACTTCAAATCGGTCCAAAACAGAGACCATTTTCGCCACTTCTGACCCTTCTGCGCAGTCTCACGGGTTTGGCCATAACTTTTGCTTCCAAACTCCGATTGACCCGATTCCAGTTGTGTTGGAAAGATAATTCAAAGATCTTTCAAATGACATGCTTTATTAGCTCAGATTCTATCGGTGGAAGAAGTAGTGACTGTTTCTTTGAACATCTGTTGCTTTCGGTACGGGTTTTCCATTGGATTTAGCCTAAAACCTGCAAAACCTTACCATGACAAGCATAACACCCTTTAATATATACTTATGCTCAATTTATTCAAGAAAACAAGCTAAAATGCATAAAAGAAAAGAAAAACAATGCGATAAGAGAGTAGAAAAACGAGCTTATCAGTTACCATCAGCATTATCAGAAACACCATCACTTCCCCCTTGTGTTGTGATGTGCTGTTTATTCAGAATCACAGAAATCCTTTCTCCTTGCGCAGGAATCTGCTTCACCAAGATTCCTCGGATCTCCTGGGCACCACATCTTGCAAATCCTGGAATACTCATTGCCTTTGCATTTTGTCAAAATCAGCATCCGACAGAGCATTTGGATTCACAATTGTTTCCTTGGCATCATAATCCTTAGTTTTACCTTTGGTGATTCGTGCCTTTTCGACATCTTTCTTGGTGATGCTTCTAGTTTCTTCTCCGGCCTTGACCTTAGCATTGCGCTCTTCATATGCTGTCGTAATTTGCTCAAAGTTGGCATCTCTTTGATCTAAGAGCATCTGTAGATGCGTCTTTTCAAATTCCTTTTGTGCCCTTGACTTCTTCATGGTTTTCTCTTGTTTCTTCTTCTGCCATGCCTCTTTCTCCTTGGTAGTGAAATCTAATTCCCTCTTCGTTTCTTTAGAGGATTTTGGGACAGGAAACTCTTCTGTAGCTTTGGCAATATAAGGAATTGGTAGAGAGGTATCTACCACCGGAATAGTTGATCCTTGAGAATGATCATGCTTTCTTTTCTTTGAGGACTTTGCTAAGAACGCCTCTTCTTTGTAACAAATTGCATAGGTGGCTGAGTGGGTTCCAGCTGAGTGATGTCCAGCAAGTTTTCATATTCTTCGAACAGAGTATCATGTTCGGCCTTTCTCCTTTCTTCTGCTACTTCCTACTCGGTCAATAGGATTGTTGTCGGCAAGATGCATCTCCCTGGTAGGGTTCTTCCTCATCAGATACTTGCTCTTTGGGGTTGACATAGCTCTTCCCTTTCGGAATGAGTGGCTCCTTGATGTTTGTGGGTGCTGGCTGCTTCTTGGTTGACGGTATGTAATCAGTGGGCTGCAAACTTTCTCCACGACAGCGTTTCCCTTCTGGTATGATTCCTTACGGGAACTGACTTATCTTAAATCCAAACCCCACATCCTGAGTGAATGTGTGCTCCGTCTTGATGTTCTTATTCTTATAGGCATGAGCCAGCCACTTGGTATAGATGTACATTGCCAAATTCCAACGAATTTGATCATCGATCGCCATCATCACTGCAAACTTCTTAGCACTCAACTCTGAAAGAGAACCAACTTCTCCTACCAACATCCTTATGACAATTTGTGTGAGGCTCTTCATAGGTTCATCGAGCGACCTCAGTGGTGCTACCACCTTCCACGGCTCGTTGAATGTAGGTGTCTTCCATAGACACCATCTCCGCTCCATCTCTACATCATTTGTTACTTTGTAGGTAGCAACTTCTTCTCCATCATTTCGCAACCCATACTTTGCTCCCAACACTTCAGGACTTATCATAATATTCGTCCCCAAAACACTTATTGTGAAGAATTTTTCACTTTTGTCAACCACGGCTCAGACGAAGAATTCTGCAACTATGTGAGGCATGAATTTTAGGGGTTCCGCAAACAGGTACTTCAGAAGACCTTCTTGATCGAGTTTGCCGATGAGTATGTCACAGAAGTTGTTGTGTGCTATAGTGTACCTATAGAACCTATGCGCAAGTGTACGCAATCTACAAGTAATACAGTCAAGTGAGACCAGATATCGTACCCAAGGGAGTGAGTTTAAACCGTGCACTAAGGATAGCTTGTAAATAAATGGAGGTTTGTAACTAACTTCTACTCAAAACATAAATATGCATAAACTATAATTCCAAACAAGACTAAAATCAGTAATACTTCCTCGTTCCACAGATTGAACATATAGTATATAAACTGGTTCACAAATAATAAAAAGGCACACTCGGGTCATGGAATACAATTCACTCTTACTATCTTATATGCTAGAGCTTCTGTCTCGCATGCATCTGAACCTTAGAACTTTTCTTAATCTGCCTAGCAAGCTGTCATTCTACTAGATCTACACTATCGTACCGGGTCTCATATGTCTATGCTTACCACAGTATTCAAGTGATGAAGTCAATTAATCCAGTTCCCCTAAGTTGCATTTTCTCATATGTCTATGGGATTAATACAATTGTCTAGATCTTCTCGGCCTATCTCACCTTTCGGTCTCCATAGGTGATAGGTTTCTCTCCTCTGTCGTGCTCAAGAAATGATTGTAAACAAGATCAAAGACAAGTTCTGGCACACAAAACATAATTCTAACGTATAATCAAGCTTAAGTGATTTGTTCCACAACCCAAGTGTTAAATGAAGTTAGCTCGTTCTTGCAAAGAGAATAATGTAAGATAGAAAATCATTCATCATCATATGCAACTCAAAAATCTAAAAGCAAACTATCGATGATGATCTCTCTATCTTCAATGGTTTCTCATCCAAGCTTGTTACTTGATCTCTCTCCGTTCGTGTGTTAGCTCTCCGTGTGTTCTGAAAATTGTTATCCGATGTCTCTCTCCAAAAAGTGTCTTTTCCCTTTCTTGATATTTTTGAATCTTCTTGCAACACCATTGATCTTCCTTTCATTTCCAGGATCCTTCCACGTGGATAAATGTCATTGTTCTTTCCAGACAAGAGTTTGGCCTCAAATGTGACACCTGTCCTCCCAGCAGACAAGATCAAAAAGGAGCTTTAGCTTTGTCTTCAAGTGGTCCTGGAGGGTGAAGATATTCTTCCTTCTGTCCATTTTGCATCTCCCATGCTCGAGCATAATTTCTGGCCAACATGCGGCAGGGAAGCTCTAGCATTCTGAACCTGATCAAAACTTCACCAAAAAGCTTGCAAAAACTTATTAACACTTGTAAAAGCTAAACTAACATGTCATAATTACAAAGATGTAAAAACAACCAATAAGGACTCTGATTAATAACAATCTTATTCAAAACAACACCTAAAGTTTATAAGAAGAGATCAAAAGATAACTCTTTATGAGATTTATCAGAAGTGCTTTCTGAACAGGGGCTCGTAGAGTATTTTGTCCTTCTTTACTTGAGTCTTCCTCTTTTGTTCAGCGGTTAGTTGTTGGGTATCTTACCGTGATCAATGGATACCATGCGATAGTAAGAGATAGATTCATCAATCTGCTCCTTCTTAAATATCCCTGTGAACGTTGGTTGAAACTGTTCTAGTTCTCCGGGAATGATTGTTATCCCTGACGATTCGGCATGGAGACTAGAACGGTTGGAGGATTCCGCTATTGATGATTTTTCTGAGACTCAAAGGAGGTATAGAGTTGAAGAAGTTCGAAATCAGAAAAATATGAGGTAATAGAGTTTCAAAATCTCAATCCAACTTCCTTTATACGATTGTAAGCAATCCTCCTTCTGTGAGCGGTTGGATTTTATTTCTGATCAGGATGGATCGACGATTGAGCAGTTGGTGATGGTTCGCCTTACGTCCTAAGATGATGGAAAGTTGTGCGTGGCTGACGTGGCTTCTAGTTATTCGTCGCTGCACTGAGCTATAATCATCTTTCCAATTAATGTAGACACTATTGCTGCTCCGTCAATCAGATAATCCCGCCTTTCGAGGGATTTGAAATTATAAGCTTCCTTCTGATTGATGGGCCTTTTTGATCATGCAAAAAGGTACTTTGCTGATAATTTCAATATGAGCAATCTGAAGGCCCGTGATGAGAGCTTGGACTCAGCATGCAGTCTATTCCTGCTTATTCGGAATACCGTAGATACCAGTGATTTACTGAGAGCTTGGACTCAGTAATGAGCTTGTTTTCTGCGGGTATCTTGGTATTCCATAGTCCTTTGATGGTTTGATGAGAGCTTGGACTCAGCATATCACATTATTTCATAAGTTTTTGATTCACCGTAGACTATAGATATCTGTTGAGAGCTGGGACTCAACTATTTAGTTTGTAAGTATGTTAGGATTTCATACTTATTCATTTAAAAGTGCCAGCTTCAGCAGTCTTTGGGGCTCCATATTCGACTCATTTCAAACCTCAACAATTTCTATTAAGAAATTTTATTTTTAGATAAAAACAAGAAGGGTCATCTGAGATTTGAATAATTTATATCCTTTAACTTAATAGGTGTTATTAAAAATCTCTCAAATTAAACTAGTAAAATAATTATTTCAAATTAAATTGCTCAAATATTAATTTATCAAATAATAAAAAAATAATTGATATTTTATTAATATAATTGACATTTAAATTTTTTTATATAATATATAAGGACGGTTTCATACCTCTAATTGTCAATCAAATTAATTCCATTCAATTTAAAACTTTTCAAATCATCAAATTAATTTATTGGACCGAGACCATGCATACCCTAAAAACCAAACAATGAAATTTCCTCAACTTCAATTTAAGAAGGAAAGCCATGTTCTGCTCACACGTGCGAACAACGCTGCACTTTACCGCCTTTTATTACACACCTCTAAGATCATTGTTATCTTTATTCAATATCATTGTACGAATAATTAAAGTTGTTTATGCATTTAATGATAATAGATTAGTGGAAGTTGAAACCGCACCCGATAAATCAGTCGGAAAATCTTATTTCACATTGCAGTTTATCACACTTTGACAGAATTACCTTACAATGACACACAAAGCATAAACAATGATAACGATTAACTTAAGATTATGGAATAAATCGTGGTGTAATTTTTTTTGGTAATCGCACCCCAAAAATATGCAACATGATCTTATTTCTCTTTCCAATTTATACGATAATAATGGAAAAATAAGAATGAATTTCACCCATTAGATCTAATTAAATCAATGGTTGATATTTAATAAAGCAACATTTAAAATGCATTCAAGCAATAAATGATCAAGCAACAACTGAAATACAATCAAGCAATATTGTAATCAAGCAACAACTAAAACACAATCAAGCAACATTGTAAAGGTAATCAAGCACCTTTATCATTTTATCATGAAGAAATTTTTATCACCAGATCCAATCCCTATATATATATATATATATATATATAGGGGCTGATCTGGTGAGAATAGCCATTATCATGAGAAATAGGAATAAATATCGTTCATAGATTTGACAACATCAACGATCCAGATTACATAAGAGCTTCAACAAAAAATGTAACATTTTATCCTCGTTTTACTTCATTAAAGGGCAACACAGTCATTACGAACCAAGACCCAAAAGTTGTGTTTTGTTCATTTTATGTATTATATACTTCATTTTATCATAGTTATACTTCATTTTATCTCAATTGTGGTTCAATATAAAATAAATTCGATGTGAATTTTGATGTTACACGTGACATGCATTTTATCTTAGCAGTTCTTCATTTTATCTAAATTATTATTCATTTTATCTCAATTCATGTGGTTCATTATATAATAAATTCGATGTGAATTTTGATGTTACATGTAATATGCATTTTATCTTAGCTATTCTTCATTTTATCTAAGTTATTCTTCATTTTATTTCAATTGTGGTTCATTATAAAATAATTTCGATGTGAATTTTGATACATGTAACATGCATTTTATCTTAGTTATTCTTCATTTTATCTTAGTCATTCTTCATTTTATCTCTATAATTATTCATTATAAAATAAATTCAACACATATTCGACTAAAAAGATCCTCATTTTTTCTTCTCGAGAAGAATCCAAATGGGCCAATTCACCACCCAATGGCCATCGCCTTCCCGTTCCGACGACCCCCGAGATTCCTACCACTCATCCCTCGCCTCGCAGCCCAGCCTCCCTTCATTCCCTTCTCTCATGCCGCCTCTTAACCTCCCCGGATAATATAAAAACTGAAGAAAGTGGCAACAAACAACAACCACACAGCAAGCAAACTCTCATTCACTTCCAGCAACAAGGCCCTAAAGATGTAGAAAGGGGAGTACTCTGTCTTCCTACCATCAAACAGAGAGGGATCCCTAGGGAAGGGAGCCCGATCGCATAACCAAACGAGCCAAATCGTCCGACTACCTACTGTGGTAAGGAAGATAACTCCTAACCCTAACAGTACAGTAACTGCATTGACTGATAAAGACTAGCTAATGCAACTGTAAGACAGAGAGCTAGCCCTACGGATAGGGATAGCGAACGAATAGTAGCTTGTTAATTGGCAGCACCAACAACAAATGAGACAACCACCAAAATCATTCAAACAACTAACCACAACATCCACACAAGATTGGATTACATCAAAAGCTTGTTTGAAAATCTCAAAAGGGAAAGCCTATGTTAGGATATCCAATGGATATTGCTGAAATAATGATTCAGTCATGAACCAGACTATGTCAAGCTCATTGTACTATCTCTTTATTCCTTTAGCCCTCCCCAAATCTTCAACTATTGTTGGACTGCCCATCAGGTAATCCAATTTAGACTCTGACCATAAAAGTGGTGATTCACAACTAGTTGCCTCTACCTCTCTGGTATGATAAAAAATGATAATATAAACATATTCATAAACTGAATTTGAAAAGTTCACCAAGTAAATGATTCTCTACGTGCAATATTTTACAATTTATACAACTTGTAGAGCAAGGCTGCAGCCTAATATAAGTTGTGAATTCATCACCTTTCCTATTTCCACCCCACCAAAAATTGTTATCCTTCTTCCTCTACATTATTGACAATGGCTGCAAACAAAAACAAAGCTAAAAATACGTATGAAAAACTGAAAAAAGATTCACTGGCTGGAACTTCCCCCAAAGAATTAATGGTCTAGTCCCTCCCCAGAAAAAGAGAACATCAAACTCAACAGCGGCAGCAAAAACAGTCGCCGATGATAGGACGACCGGCACAGACACTAGAGAGAGCGCAACATTGCAAGAAGACTCGTCGAAGATCACACAGATCTCCAGAAAATCCCAAAACCACCGTCAAATCGTCCACAACGGTAAAATCTTTAAACCACAATCGCACCAGAGAAATACCAATTCTAGAACAAAAAAGTTTTGCTGCAAATGCCGGAATGGACGTCGGCGGTAATCGCTGCACGACGAGTCCTCCAACCTTCACGATTCGCACACAAGCAGAAAACCTCCATCGCCAGTCGAATAAGAGGGGAAAAGATATGCTAAAATATGAAAATGACAATTACACCCTTAAATATGTAACAATGAAGGAGAGGAAGGATAAAATGAAGACGAAAATTTTTAAATGATAGCTGCAGATCTTGTGAAATTAATGGTTCAGATTTATTCTTATTTCTTACATTAACATCTATTCTCATATGATCTAACCTCTCTCTCTCTCTCTCTCTCTCTCTCTATATATATATATATATATATATATATATAGTAGTGATCATATAAGAATATTTTTTTGTATGAGAAGTGAGAATAAATCTCAGCCTTTGATTATGTGATTTCAACGCTCATGATCTATTTCACTCCGTGTGCAGTTTTCCTCAATCATCCTGCAGTTTTGCAAGATTAAGGTTATTTTTGTAATTTTAGCTTTTTTTAAAAATTTGAAATAGTATCTCATCAGATTTTTTATTCCTTTCTTCGCGCGATTTGATTTCTTCTTCCTTCTTCGTTCGATTTGATTTATATTTCTTTTGTCAATCAGAATTTTTTTCTTTGTTTCTGGATTTCGCATTCGTATTTGGTCTCAACTTTGTTAATTGTGCATGAATATAGTTTAAAAAAAATTTGTTTTATTCAGATTGACGTTCATTTTTACTATTATATTGTGCATCTTTAGTGTTAACTTTGTGCATTTTTGTATCTTACAGGTTCGTTTATTCCAAAGTGTGTTGATGAAATGAAGCATTTTAAGGGCAAAGTTTTTAGAACTGTTGATGCTGGTATTGAGTTTTATAGAGACTACGCTTGTGTTGTTGCTTTGAAGAAGAAGATGTTTAATTTTTTTTAATTCGTATTTATGTAAAAATGAAGTAAATTGGGCCAAAAATGAAGTAAATCGGGCTAAAAATGAAGTAAATCGGACTTAAAATACAGGTTGCCGCGTTTCTGCTTTGAAGAAGAAGATGTTTGAGTATTTTTACGGTTTTAGCCTTTAAAGGCTAAAACTGTAGGATACTGGGGCAAAAATGTCGCGTTTTTCAATTTGCTGAGAATGAATCCTGTTCGTCGATTTGATGAGATGGACGCGCGAGATCTATTCTTATTTCTCATAGTAACTC
>JAPKLW010001278.1:208479-226486 GCA_026898455.1 Plectranthus barbatus
AAAAAAATGTTCTCCAATTGAAAACATAATCTAATAGTTTGTTAGTTATTTTACAATTACAAATAGACTGTGAAACTCTTAGTGGCGAGTCTGGTTAAAAAAAATAAAAGAAAATTATGAGGTTATCTGTATATAATAGGGATGCATTTGCTTGCTTATTTTATTTAAGATGTGTTTATTGATGTATATAATCTAAACTTGCATGGTTTTAAAGTAAAAAATATGAGTTTTTGCAATTTATAATTTTTGAACAACTTGTAATTAAAGATTATATGAGCTATATTTTATACTTATACTATATTTTATTATTATTTTAATAATAGTAAAATAGGGGCACAATTTATACTCATCGCACAGGGCCCCGAAATTACAGGGCCGGCCCTAAGTGTACCCCATCTTAATGTATAGAGATCCGCCTCTATTGGTAGACAGTGATCAATCATAATTCGATCTAAAATCCACCATCTCAAAGTCCGATCTAAACCGAAAAATTTGGTTTGCACTCCTTAAATTTGAAGGCACATCTAGTTTTCTAAGAGTTTGAGTCTCAACATTATACAAAGCAGCTCCATCACCCGACGTCACGAACACAACACCGGAGTTGCAAAACTCCACTGGACGATAATACTGCGAGACCGTCTCTCTCACAGTATTCATGTCCACCTTCATCTTCCTTGTCCAATGTTCATCATCATGTGCCACCCATAACTCCATCGTCTTCCTCTCTGTATCCGTACACGTGAATGCCAACCCTCCTTCATAATCCCCAATTCTTTTAAACTCATGGTCGGACACCTCCTTTGGCAACCACAAACATTGAAAACTCCTACTGCTTGTGTCGAATGCTAATATGTTAGCTCTTGAAGTAAGCCAGTAAACGGATTCACCGACTGTGACGGATGTCTCCCAACATATTATATGTTCTCTATCAGACTCGGACATGATGGGGGCCGTTGTTTCTTCCCATGCCCATGATTCTGAATCAAACACTTCACACCTATATTTCATGGGCCTCAACCTAAAATCGTATATACATAGTCAGAATCATAGTATAATAATTCATCATATATATATATATATATATATATATATTAAACACAATATTATATTTCAAAATTAATAAAGTAAATTAAAAAAACATACTCTGATAATCGAACAATGGTGAAGCGAAGAGGGTGTGATTTGCGAACGACGATGGCGACAGCAGCAGTTTGATATCGAAGTTTAGGATTAGGGAGGCCTTGCCACTGATTGGTGGCGGGCTTGCACACGTAATATCGATAGTTTTTGTAATCGTTGTTTATCATCATCTCGCAGCAGAGGATTCCTTGATTGCATGCCGCCAGGATTCTTATACCATCAAACGACGATGACCAGTTCATATTGTCTCCGCCGCTGCATGCCGTCAACAATGCCGACAAATACTTATTATGTCTCACATCTTGAAACAAGTAACCCAACACACATCGGCTTCTCTGGCTGTGGAGAGGCAGAAAAGCTGCCTCATAAATCATCTGCTTCCAGTCTTTGGAAACAGTCTTGCATCGATCAACTGTTTCCAACGAAGACGTTCGACTCAGAACTTCCACGATCAAATCTCTTGGCAACGCCTCCGAGTCCATGTTAAAAAATAAAGAAAAAGTACAACAACAGATATGACTAATTAACTAAATTCAAGTACGAAGCTGTTTATAGTAAATTAAATTTCTGCTGATGATGTGTATGAAGAAAGCATAGCAGTTGTGTGTGTATATATAGGAAATATGTTATTCCTATTCCTATAAGGAATTTACCAAATATACTTTAATCTACAAATTATATGAGGATTAGAAAGAATCCTATATATGGTATTCGATTTTTTTTTTTTTTAAATCTCATAGCTAAGTTGTAGGTAAGCAACATACTAATCGTTTTTAACAAAAAAAGACATAGTATAATAGTGATAATTGTCTGAATGAGTAAATAATTATCAAATAAATTTTTACTTTCCAAAAAAGAAAAAAAAATATAGGAACTCCCTTTCCGTAAAAATACAAAAAAGCACCTGTATGCCATAAATAAATTAAAATTTAACAAATACGCTAATTTAAGTTTATTGTAATTTAAGGAAAGTTTCTCTGATTAATGGGAACACGGAAAATCTAGATAAAAGCAAAATCTAATTAAGTAACGCTTGATCCTCAATTGTCACTGCATAAATTGGTTTAATAAAAACAATATACATCTAAATTCTTTTGTTTTAATTTCTAGCTTCGTAATATTAGTATCGGATAATTACATTAATCACAGACCTACTCAACTAATTATTAACTGATATTATATTTATCTTCAATATCTAATAATATCACTATGAATATATATATGGTAATAGTGTTGTTGATCTTTATAATAAGAATATTTTTTTTTCGCATCTCTTTCTTTTATTAATATAATATATTATATAAATTTATTTCTAACTATAGTATAATTCATTGATTCTCTATACAAGTTATACATGATATAATAAAATAATTTTATAAATATAATTTTATTTAAAATTAAATTCAACGTATTTTGTTAAGTCTAAGAACTTTACTTTCTTTATTTACAATTTTGTATTCTTAGGAAAAAGGCGTTTAATTTTTCCATTAATTTATCTCTTTATTTTCCGGAAAGTAAAAATCTATTTGATAACTCACTAATTAACAAACTTGTTCAAGAAAATATTTCTATTATATTCTATTATATTATATAATGCTTTTTTTTAATTATTAATAAATTATGAATTTCTATACGAGACAATTAAGTAGTCGATATTAATTATCCCCGATCAGAGTTATGATATATGCAGCGAAAGTATTAATGTTTATCTTGCACATATCCTGCTAAGGTCTCGACTTAGCAAGAGTTTTTCTAAAAGTTTTAGCTCGTGTATTCGTTAGATTGATTGCAGTTTATACTACAACACTTGGTGTGTTGAGTTTCAAATAATTAAATCAGCAAACAAAATAACGTAGCAAAGCAGTAAACAACACAAGGGTTTTTATAGTGGTTTGAGCAATTGTTCTATGTCCACTCTCCAGTCATCTGACTGAAAATTCACTAGAAGAATGAGTACAAGGTCAGGCTTGATCTCTAACATTGAGCAGCTCATCCGTCTGGCCAGCGCGCACCTTCAAGCACCTCGATCTCCAATCTTCAAACGGTGTCGCTCCTTAGAGTGAGGACAAACCTCCCTTCACCTCGGACATCGACTGTTGGGAGTTTTATAGTTCTTACCGGAATCTATCTTTGTGTTGGCATAGCCCGTACGAATCACTCTTGCACCACAATAGTGACTGCTAGATTCTTTCTGGAATAGAGAGAATCCCAAATATACCTTTGGAAGATACACTTCACAGGCCTTCGAGCTTCTATTATGAGAGCTTGTGAAAAGTTTCAATTAAGATCTTAGCTCAGATGAGTTCGTGTGATGGAGAGAATAAGTTTGATCTCTTTCGTTATCTCTTGTATGTACGAAATCGCGAACCTTTGAATCAAGTAAGGACGACTATCTATTTATAGGTGAAGATTCAAACAACCGTTTGAATTTTATCCGTTAGACTCAAAGGGAATGCTCGCCTATCTGAATGCTTCCTTTTTTTGCAGTGGACAGAGACTCTTCAAGTCCCTTCGTCTCTGATTGGCGTAGCATCTGTATTTAGCCGTCTCTTGTAAGAGCAGATCCTTTGTGGGTCTGAACCCTTTTTTTCTTCATGATGATTATTCCATCCTCTTGGTTGGTTGGTTCTTCTCATAACTTGTACTCCGTCTGATATTTGGCTTTTTGATCTTTCTCTTAAATGCTGATTGCTGATTGTCCTCTGCTGACTACTGTTATGCATCAGATCTCTTCGTAGATTGCTAGAGCTCCTCTTCCAGCATTCTCGTCGCTTTCTTTGCATTTTTGGTCGTTCTGATCTTCATCTACAGTAACTGGATGAGTTTGCTGACTCCTTCAGCAAATTCGAGCTTTTCTTTTTCTTAATCTATTACAACTCGAGTATTAATTCCTATACAGGACTTTTTACAATTGACTCGATACTGAGTTGCTATAGCTTTGATCCACGAAAACATATCATACTTGATAGTGAATTGGTTTACATTAGAGGGGTCTAACAATATTCCTAAAAAAAGTGTTCGATTTTTTTTTTTTTGAAAGGTGTTGATTTTTACAGAGAGTATGCTAAGTTTGTAAGATTTGATATTCGTTTATCAAGTTCTAAGAAAGTGAAGGATGTTTTGATTTGGAGGTATGTAGTATGCAATCGTGAGGGAGACAAATTTTTTGCAAGTGATACCGATATGTTAGACTATGATTTATCTAATTCAAAGATTAGGAAGAGAGTTTCTTCTAGGTGTCGTTGTAATGCAAAGGTTGTGTTCAAGTATTTTGCATACTTATGATATGTTGTTCATTTGTTTGTTGAAGGTCATGACCACAAGATGGTTGATATATATGTCGCATAGACATTTTATGAAAGTCAATCGTAATATTGACCTTGTTTACCATAAATTTATATTGGATTGCGCTGCTGTAACACCCTCGACTCGTCTCCCGAAACTTCGGGGCGCGTTACAGGTGGGTTGGATATTTTAACAACGAAAGACGTGTTTATCAATAATATATAACGTTCAAATGAACATAACACAACCAAAAGCCCAAATAATCATTCACAATTAATGGAGTTATCACGAGGGACTGACTCCCCGTGCAACACAAAATCAATTATAGAAATGGGTTCTCAACTAATTACAAATACAGGGAAGGAACGAATATCAGAGGTTCAAGCAGCAAAGATTTACACAACGGAGATATGCATATGAAGATGCATATCTCAGGATCAACTCTCATTCTGTAACTTTTTCTTCTTTACACCTCCGCATTCCCATCCTCGCAGCAAACCTGTGCATTTTAGAAATAATACCAGGGGCTGAGTACATATGTACCCTGTGGAGACAATGCCCGAAAACATACATTTATACCTATGAAAGCTATGCCACACACAGATAAGTCACGGGATTTTAAGAAAATATTTGTCGTGTTTATCCAAAACATTTTCATCACATTGCATGCAGCCAGATTCACTCAACATGCATCATATCTGTTTATCGTAGTGTGACTGGAAGCTGACCCACTTCGAAGTCACGATGAACAACTGGGAATGGGTGAACCACTCTACCCACTGTCATCCATTTGTGCACAGTATCTCAGAACACAACATTGAGACAACGATCGTTTTTTAAAGGCAACACAGGCCTCACCTTTTTTCCCCAAAGGTATCAGCTCTCCTGCTGAGTGACCACAATATACATATCATAATAGTTCACGAACATGAGGGATCTTAATATCCCTAAAGTTAATGAGACTTGGCTCAAGTATTTCATGTATACCTGGTTATGTTCTCATTAAACAAATCTCTCTGGTGACTGTAATCAACCAGAGGTACAGATATGATGACATAAAATATTTTGGCATAGACAATCAATTTCAAAACAAGAAATTTCATGCTTTTAGAAAACTGAGCTCACAGCTCGGAAGACATTTAATTTTTACAGAAAATAGTCCCCACCTTTAAATCTTACAGATGTTTAGCACGTAGATGTAGAAGCTTTGATCTGATCAACTCGTATCTCCTTCAATTATCAATACAGGAGAAATAACCAATTAGGTGGATCAACTAGAGTTTGAACAATCAGTACCTTAGCTATGCGACATTCAGGTTCTACGACTGACTAACTAGACTGACAATACCTAACAACCTATTATGCATCTTCGTACATCGAAGAATTCCAGGGATTTAATCAAACCCAAACACACACATTAACTTATCCACGGTTAACAAATCAATCCAACAAAGTACGTTCATATATTAAACGGCTAACTCATATTCGACAATGCATTAACTATTCGAAAGAAAAAATTAAATGCTCAAATACGTATTCAACTTGATTACGAACTCACGATATTTATATACAATATTCAAAATATCGTTAAATCTAATTGACACAATCAATTAGATAATTGAACAACATCTGGGAATATAAAACAAGTTAGTTTACAAAATTAAATAATTTAAATAAATAAATAATTTCTTTTTTTTAAATATAATAATAATAATAACGATATTATAATAGTAACTATAATAACATATAATAATATACATATATGTGCGTGTGTGTGTTAATGAGAGAGAGAAACATTTTTTTTTCACACACATATACACGCAATATATATATATAGGGGGCTGATCTGGTGAGAATAGCCCTTATCATGAGAAATGAGAATAAATCTCGTCCATAGATTTGACAACATCAACGATCCAGATTACATAAGAGCTTTAACAAAAAATGCGGCATAATATCCTCATTTTACTTCATTAAAGGGCAACATAGTCATTACGAACGTACAGGGCGCAAAAGTTGTGTTTTGTTCATTTTATGTATTATATACTTCATTTTATCTTAGTTATACTTCATTCTATCTCAATTGCGAATCATTATAAAATAAATTCGATTCGAATTTTGATGTTATACGTGACATGCATTTTATCTTAGCAGTTCTTCATTATATCTTAGTTATTCTTCATTTTTATCTCAATTGTGATTCATTATAAAATAAATTCGATGTGAATTTTGATGTTACACGTGACATGCATTTTATCTTAGCAGTTCTTCATTATATCTTAGTTATTCTTTATTTTATCTCAATTATTGTTCATTAAAAAATATATTAAATAAAAATAAAATCAAATTTTCGGAAAAAATGATTTCAATGCTCTTCATTTTATCTCCTGTATACATCATTAAATGAAAAAATCAAATTTTTAGAAACAGTTCTCTTCATTTTATCTCCTCTATACTTCATTAAATGGAAAAAATTAAATTAAATAAAAATAAAATCAATTTTTCGGAAAAAGTATTTCAGTCGCTACAACAAAATAATATAGACAACACGAATTTTGCGTCGTCTATTGCCAAACTTTGCGTCGTGTATTAACACGTCATCTATGCTGAGACGCTAATAGACGATGCGATTTTGCACGTTGTTTATATATGTGTAGAAGTTATAGATGACGCTGTTTTTTGCGTCATCTGTGTACATATAAACGACGCGAATTCTCACGTCTTCTATTGTTTTATAGACGACGGAATTATTCGCGTCGTCTCTTCCGTATATTGCAATTTTTTTTTCCTGTTAAGCCTGATTATTCATACCTCTTTAACTATCACAAAATGCCAAACCATTCTGAGAGTGAACAACAAATATAATGCTTATATATCAATTAAATTCAAAAACTCAAATTACAATCAGTAAATAAAATAAATAATTTAAAAAAACAAACATATGTTGGTGACATAAAATTTCTTTCAATGTGTATGTAAGTTTCAGCCTTCAGATTCTCTACAGGGCTCAGTCACCACAAGCCACCTCGAATGCTATATCCGAAATCGAACAGGCAAAGGAAGGGGAGGTCTGCATCTTTTGCATAGGATATGATCTTTCAGGCTTCCATTCTCCAACTCATAAACCAGACAGGAAATTTCTGGACAGATTTAGCAGTCGTGCCAATAAGAAAAATGCCTGGAACATAAAAGAAAAAAAGAGATTCAAATCCATGTTATGATGAAACACCGTGATAAGTCGCGCTAGCTACTAATAACAGTAAATGCAATGCACTTACCATGTTTGTCTTTCAAAAAATTATATAATCTACAGCCAAAAAATAATCCAGTATACCATGACTAAAGCCATAAGTTATTTTGAGACCCCAATAGCATCACTTAAAGTAGCGGAGGCACCTTCAATAATCATTTATTTTAAATTCAAAATACTGGATTGCAAGTAGCTAAGCAAGAAATTTCATAAAAGCATAAGAAAAAGCAACAAGCAAATATCAATAAAATAATAAATAAAATAATTTTTCTCGCCAAATCTATAAAATATTATGTATATGTATATTTTGATATTCAATTACAAAATTTAAAAATTGACAACGCAAAGTGTATTAAAGTTTTCGGCAGTAATTTTACATAAAACTTTTAAATTAAAAATTCAAAAAATACAAAATCACTAGGTACTTTAGATATTCACTACAACAAATAAGGTAATAGACGATTATGATATTTTATATAAGGGAAGGTCTCAGCAATTGAAAGCATGGAAGAAGCCATGGTCATATAATTTACAGACACAATTAACCAAATGAAACATGCAACGAGCTTATTACCTCTAAATTTTCTGCAAATTGAAATGGGGGCTGGTGGCAGAAGGGGACGAAAACAATCAAATTAACTACAAAATGGAATGGATAAGATCATAAGATGGCTCGCAGATACAAGACAGAATGGGATGAATGTAATTTAATCAAAATGGCTAGTTCTCTTCATATTATCCTCATATACATCATTAAAATAAAAAAATCAAATTTTTAGAAACAATTCTCTTCAATTTATCTCCTCTATACTATATTAAATGGGAAAAAATAAATTAAATAAAAATAAAATCAATTCTTCAAAAGAATATGTTAAGTTCATTTTATCTATTTAAAACTTCATTAAATTAGAAAATTCAATTAAATAATAATAAAATTTAATTTAATTTTAGAGTATTGGATGACTCAACAAGGCAATCGAAATCTTATGAAAAAATCGAAAAGAAAAGGAATTCCAGATCCAAATATGTAATAATGAAGTTCGCGGAGGATAAAATGAAAATGAAAATTATTTGAGGGAGATACCATCAGGCTAAATGACAATGATACCCTTAAATATGTAATAATGAAGTTCGCAGATGATAAAATGAAGACGGAAATTATTAAAGCATGACCGCAGATCTTGTGAAATCAAAGGCTGAGATTTATTCTCATTTCTTACATTAACATCTATTCTTATATGATCTAACCTCTATATATATATATATATATATATATATATATATAGGGAGTGATCATATGAGAAATCCCCTTACCATGTGAAAATAAGAACTAATCTCGGTCATCCAATTGATGATCCAACGTTCAAGACTAAATGAATCCCGTCTGCATTATAGTGTAATGAAACATGCATTAAAGGGTAATTTTGTATTTTTTTTCTCTCTCCTCTAAAATCATTCTAACTCTTTAAATGATCATATCTTCTTCGATTTAGATTATTTTTTAATGTATCATATATCAAATTAAAGGTAATTTAATTATCTTTCAAACGAAATCCCTATTGCATATGTTTCGAATTAAAAATCATCGTAAAAAATGAAAATTAGTGATTATATGCATAATTCTCGTAACAGTACATGAACGGAGTTGCACAATATAATGCATGAAGTTATATTATATAATGCAGAATATGATAGATAAAATGCAATAAATTTTTTCCTGCAAAATCAAAAAAAGAATTAAAATTCATTATCTTTGCATACTGTAGATAATATCATAGTTGTTATAAAAGTTGATCATATATTACTTGTTTTTAATTATGTATTTTTTTTGTTATATTATATAAATGTATATTACTATATTATATAATGCATGTCGAGGTCAATATAATGCATGAAGTTATATAATGAATACAATAGCATAATATAATGCTTGAAATTATAGTATATAATGCAAAGTATGATAGATAAAATGCAACATATTTTTTCAGCGAAATAATCATTCATTATTATATTTGCACTTGTTATTTATTATATAGTAATAACATATGCATTATAATGAAAGTAATATAATTTTCTCTAAAATAAAAGTAATATCATGTATAACATGCATAATTCTCGTAACAGTACAGGAATTCTTATATAATGAGTGCAGTTGTACAATATAATGCATGAAGTTATAGTATATAATGCAGAATATGATCGATAAAATGCAACATGTTTATTTCAGCGAAATCATCATTCATCATTATATTTGCACTTGTTATTATATAGTAATAACATATGCATTATAATGAAGGTAATATAATTTTTCTCTAAAATAAAAGTAATATTATATATAATAGAGTAAGTAATATCGTATAATGATAGTAATATTGTTCTATAATAAGAGTAATACCATATTATAACGCCGGAAGATGTTTCTTAGGTATATAATGCATATTGTTTCCTAGGTATATAATGCATGTTTCCTAAGTGTATAATGCATGTTTGTTAGATATATAATAAATGTCGAGATAGAATATGCAAACAGAATCTTAAATAAGTACAAAATGACAAAAATACCCTATAATGCAGGTTTTTTGAGATATAATGACCGAAAATTTTAGTAAAATCCTGAGCGTTCATTCATCAAAATCAATGGCGAGGATTGGTTCTTATTTCTTATGGTAAGAGTGGTTCTCACTGGATCGCATCCATATATATATATATATATATGCGAAGGAAGAAAAAGAAAACAGGCTGCATCCATACTTCACCGGCCGGAATCCGGCCAAGTCCGAGCCCCAAACTATACAACATCATGCTCGGAATAAACTCAGCAGCCTAAACATGTACTCAAACTGGACGGAAAATCAAAAACTCGCCGGAAAACTAGAGAAGAAAGCTGGCCGGAAAATATGGCTTCTCAACGGCGGCGATCGCGATTCCGGCGACGGGACAACGAGTTCTTCATACCAAAATGATCACTACGAAGCAAGGAACACGAAAACATAAATTTCGAATCGAGATATTTCCATTTCATTGAGTTTTAAATCTGATATAAAAAATTTACCGTAATCTGATGGACTATCTTCTCTAGCTCGTATCTTTCTCGATACACAACAACACGGTTCTTGCCTTAGCTTCTTCGAATTCCTGAAGAACAAGGATTACAGTGGTGGTGGTGGTCTGACCGACCACGGTCTGAGTTGATCGGAGTAGGTGGTTGAATAAGGCTTTGTGGTGATGGTGGTGCGGTGATGGTTCGTAGAAGGGAGGAATAAAATTGGAAAATGTTGCAAAATGAGAAATGAAGTGTTTTGGATAATTACTCCACAATTTGACAATCACACCACATCCACCGCCTTCAACTAGAATAATTAAATTGCCACCAAGTGTTAGCCGCCCTTGTATGCATTCCAAAATCAGCCACGCCTTTTGTTACGTGAGGAATTCTTCCTTGCGAAGTAATTTTTCCCATCACCTCAATTCGTGTATAATTTTCTCTGTTAATTCATCTTCTCGGGTTTAAAATAGACAAATAATTATATGAAAATGCTCCATTCAATGAGCCTGTCTTGTTCATATATTTTCCGAATTTTTTTGGAGATATAAATATCGTCTAATTTCTCAAAATTCAATAACTAATTGAACACCTCTCGGGTCTCAAAAAATTATACAGATCATTTCATAACCTTCTTTGTTTTAATTCCAAGCATTCCCTAGCTCGGTTTAAAGAAATGAATCTCCTGAGTGCAAGTTGTGAATTTAAATGCGATATTATTATTCTTTAATAATAATTCGCTACACTCCTTCCTGTTTTAGAAAATGTGACTACACGGTCACTTAGGTTTTCTCGAAACGAACTGATTGGTATATTGTATGTTAGAAACTAACCCTCGTTTTACTTCGAGTGTCATTTCTCATTTCTAAAATAATATAATATAAAGAATAAAATATAATTATTTTATTTATTTTTTTAATTAAGCATTTAATTAGCTTAATTAAATCTGCTGAAGGTTTTGGGAGAGGATGAGAGAAACTAAAAAGTTACAGCAGTAAATGCGGTTGTTGAAAAGTCTTAATTATTTTAAAAAGATTTCATTTTGAGAAAACTGCCGTATTTACTCATTAATTGCTCCGAAAATTAAGCTCACCAAATCGTGGGTTAGTTATGCGCGCGGTAAGACATATTTATAAATAAACCCTTTTATGCAAGTTTTTGTATCTTTTTTAGCATCGATTTTTCAATTGTGTGAAATTTAATTTGGAACGTTTAAATTGTTAATCAAAGGATAAGATTAAGTCTTATTTCACATCTAATAGGTGGTTTCCACCCTAGTGTATATATATATAGGGGTGCACTAGGGTGGAAACCACCTATTAGATGTGAAATAAGAACAAATCTGGGTCATTGATTTTTCAAATTAACGCGCAGGATCATTATATTATGTCTCACATCTTGAAACAAGTAACCCAACACACATCAGCTTCTCTGGCTGTGGAGAGGCAGAAAAGCTGCCTCATAAATTATCTGCTTCCAGTCTTTGGAAACAGTCTTGCATCGATCAAGTGTTTCCAACGACCACGTTCGACTCAGAATCTCGAAGATCATGTCGCTCGGCAATTCCTCCGATTCCATCTTAAAAAATAAAGAAAAATTAGTAATAATCGATGAACAATTACGAAGCTATATGAAGTAAGTTTCTGCTGATTTGTATGAAGAAAGCATAGAATAGCATATATGGCAGCTGTGTGCGTGTGTATATATAATATAGGAAATAGGATGTCCTATTCCTAAAAGGAAATTACCATACTTGAATAATTATACGAGGATTAATTAGAATCCAATGGTACTATTGAATCTTTTTTATCTGATTGGTTGGATAGGTAAGAGATATATTATTAAATTAGATATTTCCTAATTTATTAATCGTTTTTTTTTTAAAAAAAAAGATAAAAGAAAAAAAAGAGAGGACATAATATAATGGTAATAATTATTTGAATAAGTATATTAATTAATGGAGTTATATCAAATAGATTCTGGTTTCCGAAAATAAGGGGATATTATTAATGAAAAATTCAAAATTGAACGCCTTTTTTTTTAAAAAAAAAATACAAAATTGTACCTGTATGTTATAATGAAAATAAAATTCTTAAGTTTTACTAAATATGTTGAATTTAAGTCTAATACTTATATAAGAATCAGTTAATCATGCTAAAAAAAAAAAAAAAAAAAAAAAAATCGGTTCATCAACCCTAAATTCAAAGCGAAAAAAAATAATGAGTGAAAAAAAAGAAAACAACATGAAATAAAACCTTATATTTGTCGCCAGCCTTGCGAGACAAACTGAATTTCTTTATGGAACAAAATATCATCGTCGACAGCAATGTGGGTTGCAGGGTGGAAGAATTTGATGTGGGTTGCAGGGTGGAAGAATTTGATGTGGGCGGAGAGCCAGCGACGGGCAGAGTGGACGTTGGTGAGGAAGGGTTTGATGTGGGCGGAGCGGACGTTGGTGGGGACGGAGCGGACGTTGGTGAAGCCAGCGGCTTGCAGAGAGACACTCTCTAAGTCTCACGTGGATGGTGCCGGTGGGTCCCAGGTCTAAACAGTCCGGCCCCGGCAGCGTGATGGAGAGGAATTTCTCCGTGATGGCAGCGGTGGCGGCAGCAATGGAGGCTGAAGAGGATGAGGAGGAGGAAGATGGCTGATAATAAACGATAACTACAAGGAAAATATGAAAACAAACAAAAAGATATAATATCTTTGGTTGATCGCATGAAATTAGGAAATTACCAAACTAAAAAAAATACTATATATCATATTTTTAATTCTACCGATCAAGCCCTTTTGCTATTTAAAAAATATTAATTAAATGCCACATGTCCAAATATTATCCATTTGATTCAAAAAATGGACGGTTAATATATATATATATATATATATATATACAAAAATACAAACTTGGACTGCAAGATTGTACTTCATAAATTCAAATTCAATAAATATTAAATAGAAAACATGCACTTTGTTTGAGACTTTTAGTTCCTGAATTGCTGCGTAAAATTAAGATGGGATAACTTCATTAATTAACAGACCTACTCAACAAATTATTAATTGCAATTATATTTATATTCAATATCTAATATTATCAATATATATAAATATATATCGGAGATAGTAGAGTAGATTTTTATAATAAGAATATCAGAATATATTGTATTTTTTTCATTGTCTCTTCTCTATGTTATTATTTATATTTAGATATAGCATGATTAACTGATTCTTATATAAATATTACACTTAATTCAACATATTTAGTAAAACTTAAGAAATTTAATTTCTTTATAACATACAGGTACAATTTTGTATATAAAAAGAAAAGCGTTCAATTTGAATTTTCCATTAATATATCTCCTCATTTTCGGAAACCAAAATCTATTTGATATAACTCCACCTATTCAAATAATTACTACTATTATATTATGTCCTCTCTTTTTTTTAAAACGATTAATAAATAATAAGAAATTATCTAATATAATAATATATGTCTTACCTATCCAACCAATCAGATAATAAAGATTCAATACCATTGGATTCTAATCCTCATATAATTTGTAGATTCAAGTATGATAATTTCCTTGTAGGAAAAGGACTCCCTATTTCCTATATTATATATACACAAGCACTGCTATTCTATTCTTTGGTTTCTTCATACAAATCAGCAGAAATTTACTTCATAGGTTCGTAATTGTTGAGTTATTTATCAATTATTACACTTTTATTCTTTATTTTTTAAGATGGAATCGGAGGAATTGCCGAGCGACATGATCTTCGAGATTTTGAGTCGAACATCATCGTTGGAAACACTTGATCGATGCAAGACTGTTTCCAAAGATTGGAAGCAGATTATTTATGACGCAGCTTTTCTGCCCCTCCACAGCCAGAGAAGCCGTTGTATGCTGGGTTATCTGTTTCAAGATATGAGACACAATAAATATTTGTCCGCACTGGTGATGACGGCATGCGGCTGCAGCGGAGATGATGATATGAACTGGTCATCGTCGTTTGATGGTATAAAAATAGTGGCGGCGTGCAATCAAGGATTTCTCTGCTGCGAGAAGAAGATAAACAACGATTACAAAAACTATCGGTATTACATCTGCAAGCCCGCCACCAATCAGTGGCAAGGCCTCCCTAACCCTAAACTTCGATATCAAACTGCTGTTGTTGCCATCGTCGTTCGCAAATCACACCCTCTTCGCTTCACCATTGTTCGATTATCAGAGTATGTGTGTTTTTTTTTTTTTTTTTTAAATTTCCTCATTAGATTTCTTTATGTTTAGCATGTAACGAAATATTATTCTGACTGATTTCAGGCAGAGAAATCCCATAAAATATAAGTGCGAAGTATTTGATTCAGAGACGTGGGCATGGGAAAAAGCAGAGGCCCCCATCATCTCCGACGGTGATTTCATGGGGTCGAGGGAGACAGCCGTCACAGTGGGAGAATCCGTTTACTGGCTTACATTCAAAGGTCACGTAGTAGCATTCGACACAAGGAAAAGACGTTTTCAATGTTTAGGGTTACCGAAGGAGGTGTCTGATCGCCAGTTTAAAAGAATTGGGGACTACGAAGGTGGGTTGGCACTGACGTGCACGGATGGAGAGAGGAGGACAATGGAGTTGTGGGTGTCCCGTGATGAGCGATGGATGAGGAAGATGAAGGTAGATATGAATGTGGTGAGAAAGTTGGCATCGCCGTATTATTTGCCGGTGGAGTTATGCAACTCGAGCGTCGTGTTCGTGACGACGGGTGATGGAGCAGCAGCCTACAATGTTGAGAGCCATGGTTTGCATAAACTAGATGTGCCATTTAATCTGAGAAGTGCAAACCAAATCTTTCGGTTTAGATCGGATTTTGAGATGGTGGATCTTAAACCGAACTATGATTTACAGTGGCGGCCCTGAGGCCGTGCGAGAGGTGCACTGCACCGGGGCCTCGGAATGAAAGGGCATAAAAAAATTTATAATAGTAGTAATACTATATTATTAATTTACCTTAGCAGGGGCACCATTCAAAAATATATATGATAATAAATTTAATATTTAACTAAACTAAAAATACTAAAAAAATTATTTAGCCTAATAAAGTTATTTAGCTAAAAATGTATTAAAAATAAGATTTATTCAATATATCAATTGAGATATTAAAATTTATATTCTGAGTTGGTCTCCTAAGAGACGGTCTCACTATTTTTTATCGTGTGACGGACTTTAATACATCATTTCAATAAGTTAAATACATCATTTTATTTTTTAATATAATATTTTTTTCTGTGTAAAAAATTAAATTATTTGCAATAAATAAATACATCATTTGCAATAAATAAATACATCATTTCAATGAATTAAATTCATCATTAAATTCGTCTCACAATAAAAATGATGAGACCGTCTCATCTGAGAGTTTGCCTTATATTATTCCTAACATAACACGGCTACCAAAACGTTGGCCTCTCTTCTAGAATACAAAGCGACTACTGTCTCTTCACTTTTCCATTGCTTTTCTATTTCTCTTATCTCTTTTTATTTTTCAATATCATACAAATTACAAAAGAGTTTTAGTAAAGAAGAACTAACAACAAGTTGAGGTTTTTTTGTTAAACAAATATTGTCTATGATGTAAATTATTTTTTTATCATAATATTGTGCAATTCCTTTTAAATCCTATCAGATTTTTCTTGCTGCATTTACGTGATTTTCTAGGTCTTTTCTTTTATTTATTTAAAAAAAAAATTTAAAAACTTCCATCGTAATTTTAGATTTTAATTTGTTTGATTTTATTTATTTTGTTAATATGTTCATCGTTATTTTTTTGTTAGTAAAAATTTATCTTATTCTTGGAAAAAATAAAGAAAAGAGATGATGAAAAAAATCTCAAAAAGTTTGCTAAAAAATGCTAGGAGAGTTATTTTTAAATACTAACTGTGCATTTAGTTTATATGATATTATTTAATTTTTTTATTTTTTTCAAGTTTATTTAAAAATTAAGTAAAATCAATAAGATGATTGTAAATTCGTGAATGACTCAAGTTTTTTTTTGAATAAATTTTGAAGTTTTAAATAAGATAGATGATTTTAAAATGTATTTTATATTATACTTTATAATAATATTTATAATTATTTAATTTAAATAAGGGGCACTAAAATTTTATTCGCACCGGGCCCCAAAATTTACAGGGCCGGCCCTGATAATTTATCTCTCTCAACTGGCAGCTCTACCGTAAGAATGATGTGGCGGAGACTTGAGTTGATAGAAATGGCAGCCACCAAATCCATGTTTTTTTTTTTAATTTTCTTAGCTTTTGTTTTTTTCTTTTGCCTTTTTACTCTTTGGGCAGAAAGAAGGTGAATTTTTCATTTGGATCGAATATAGCAGAAAAATGTATTTGTTACAAATGTAAAATACTCCCTCCGTCCCATAACAATTGTCTTGTTTGGAAATGATACAGATACCAATGCGAGTAGAGATAGAGGAAATTAGTATTTTATTAGTGAGTGTGTATAAACTTTCCATTTTAGGAAAGAAGACAATTGTTTGGGACAGACAAAAAAGGAAAACAAGACAATTGTTTTGGGACGGAGGGAGTAACTTTTATTCTTGTTGTCGCAATGCTTATTTTTTGACAGATAGCATCTCACTTACTCTCATCTCGTGAAAATGAGAATGAAGCCTGCCATCTGATTCTGCATGTTTTTATGTTTAATAAATTGTGGGTTTTTATTATTTAATTAACGATCATCAACATACCCGTCACTAATGATAGGGGTGAATAATTTAGCCGTTTGGTTCAAAACTCCTAAATTTGTCTAACCAAAATAATTTAGTTGGTTTGGTAAATGAAGAATTTAGCTTGTCAATGTATAATTTTCAAACCTTATAATTTGATTTGGTCGACAGATTGTCATATGAAACCAGTTATTTTGATCGAATCGGACTGTATTCAAAATAAGATTGTAATCATATATTAAATATATCATAGTATGATTTAGAACAATTAATCTTTTTCACAATATCTATATAATACATGAATTTTTAACTATCTATAATTTGTTAATTTAATAATACATAACTTACTTTTTTATTTTAAAATTTTCCAACTATCCGTGAATACTATTTATTTACCTAAAATTTTAATATATGAGAATATAATTATTAGTAAAGTTATATAATCATTCAAATAAAAGATATATATATATATATATATGTATATATATATATATAGAGTAGTGTTCATTTCCGAACTAAGTGTTTGTGAATGAACAATGACCTATAATCTAACCAT